>JABFOW010000038.1:0-20327 GCA_022817725.1 Archaeoteleia sp. ZL-2020 | reverse complement strand
GGCTTGTTTTAGAGGTACTTGCAATAGTGCACTTTTTAATATGTGGATTGAAAAATTTCTTGTTCCAGTATTGAAGCCAGGACAAGTTGTTGTGATGGATAATGCTGCTTTTCATAAGTCAGAAAAAACCAAGCAACTCATAGAGAATGCAGGCTGTACCTTGCTTTTTTTACCACCATATTCTCCAGACATGAATCCGATAGAGATTTTTTTGGCCAATTTTAAGGTCAAAGTAAAGTCAATTATTCATAATTTTCAAACTCTTCAACAGGCTATAGATTTTGCTTTTAATATGTAGCATACTCAACTGCCTTTACTATAACAGAATTTTTTAAGTTAGGAGAAGAGAGTAGTCAAATAGAAGCATATATGTGGACGCAAAAGGCTGTTGCCTGCACAAGGCAGCAAGCCCCAAATGCCTACATTGTTTGGTTTGGAGTGAACAACATAGAGGCTTTTACTAAATGATATCAGAGTTGGTGTTATAGGATTATATATTTTAAATTTAATCGTCATCCACTCGAAAGGATGAGATCCGCATTTTGCCTAGCTTGCAGATGCAGATCGGGCGATTACACAAGAGATCTAATATTAACTTCAGAATCGACTGGTATTATATCTGCCCCAATGTTTTTAATTTAGCCTTAGCATGAATCTCATTGTGCGACATCACTGCGATACTTTGTCTAAACCTCTCTATGACTGCGCGTACAAATGGCCTCAGTATAGGCGATGTCAGGATAACTGGCACCTCTCCATTGATTGCATGTTTTTCGAACTCAGCATTAACAAGCCCGACAAATTCCTGCAACTTGCTCGGTGGCATAACAAGCTGTTTATTATCTCCCTCACCTACTATATTCTCCCTAAAGGCTTGCTCCCAACTTGGCGACAACACCACAATAGGAATATAACCCTTATCATTTTTATTTGTATTGCAAATCTGTTTAGCCAACCTGACTCTAACGTGTTCAATGAGCTTGGTTGCGTTATTAAATTGCGCCTGCGAACCTGCAGTGATCTCCCCAATTGCCTCTAAAATTGTTGTAAAATCTCTGATTGATACACCTTCATTTAAAAGCCCTTGCAATACCCGCTGTATAACTATTACAGAAACGTGCGCTGGAATCATCTCTGATGCTAGCTTTTTCTGTTCTGGTGTTAAATGCTCTAATAATCTTTGTGTGTCACTGTATGTAAGAAGTTCTGCAACATTTTCTTTCACTAACTCTGTCAGGTGCGTGACAATCACGATTGATGGCTCAACAACGGTATATCCCTTCAAAAGAGCTTCTTCTCTCGCCATTTCATCTATCCAGCGAGCTGGCAAGCCAAAAGCTGGCTCTTTTACATCATCACCAGGAATTTCAAGTTCTCCGCCTTTTGGCTCCATAATCATCAATTTATCAGGAAATACAACCCCGCGTCCGCATTCTATCTCTTTGATTTTTATAATATATAAATTTTGCTCCAATTGCACATTATCTTGTATCCTAACAGACGGTAATATGAACCCTAGATCCTTCACGAGCTGTTTACGCAATACCTTGATTTGATCTGTCATTTTTAAACTTTTACTGTTTATCAATGGTAATAAATCATAACCTAGCTCTAGTCTTATATTATCTATATGCATTGTCTCTTCTGCAGTTTCCTCGGTACCATTTTTTGCTGCCATAGGATTTTTTAGGCCCCCATTCTTTTCTTTTTCTGAAGAAGCTCTAAAAGAAGTCTGCTTGGTAGTTTTATGTAAAAAATATGCAATTGCAGCAGCAAACACGCCAGATATAAAAAATGGAAGCATAGGGATGCCAGGAATGCAGGACATCAAAAGCAATAATCCCGCAGTCACAGCGAGTGCTTTTGGATATTTTCCGAGTTGCTCAATGATTGCCTTGTCGGCTGAACCACTTACACCAGATTTTGTAACTAACAAACCTGCACTAATCGAAACGATAATAGCTGGAATCTGTGTCACCAGCCCGTCACCGACTGTTAAGATTGTGTATGTGTGTAGGGCCGTATCAAACGTCATGCCTTTTTGCAGAGTACCTATTATGACTCCAGCAATAAAATTAATAAATATTATCAAGAGGCCTGCAACCGCATCTCCTCGCACAAATTTATTGGCACCATCCATAGCACCAAAGAATGTGTTTTCTGCTTCTAATTCCTTTCTTCTTGCTTTTGCTTCTTCTTCGTCTATGAGCCCTGCTGAAAGATCTGAATCTATCGCCATCTGCTTACCTGGCATACCGTCAAGGCTAAATCTGGCTGCAACTTCCGCCACTCTTCCAGAACCTTTAGTGATAACAACGAAGTTGATGATAGTAAGTATTGCAAATATTATTATGCCTATGACAATAGAACCTTGCATAACAAAATGCCCAAATGCTTGAACAACGTGACCCGCAGCATAAGTTCCAAGATGGCCATCTGCCAGTATCAGTCTTGTCGTAGATACATTCAGCGACAGCCTAAGCATTGTCACAACTAATAGAAGACTCGGGAATGCATTAAACTCAAGCGACTTATCTATAAATAAGACCGTCATTAGAATGAGTACAGAAAATGAGAACGAGATAGTGAGCAATAAATCCAGCAACAACGGCGGGACAGGCAATAGTAATACGCCTATAATACATAAGATGCCAAGAGCAAAGAATATATCTTGGTGCCTAAGCGAACGCTGGAAAATCTTAGAAACTGATCGCTTTGTAGTTTCAAAATTCAAATCAAAGGTTTTATCCATGCTACAATCATGAAGTGTTATTATGATTGAAACCGTAACACACATCTAAAGTATAAGCAAAACCAAAAGTTGTGTATTTATTTTAAATATTTAATCTCATCTTCCGATAAACTAGTGCTGAGGAATATAATTTAATCTATATACTAATCAATTTAGATATATCAGTAGATATATCAGCGCAAATTATATGGCACTGTTAACAAAGTGCGAGTCAGTCCCTTAGCCAAATTCATCTAAGTCATCCAGAGCAGACCTTCCTAAGTCATTCATTTACAAATGCTCTCCCAGCCCCTTTCATAATAAAATCTCAAATCACGAAATTAAGAAAAAGCATTAAAAGCTTCTTTAAAAAATTAACTCAAGCTTACTGCTAATCAAATTAATTATAGGTAAGCAATTTTTTGCTACTCACATAAAATTATGCAGCTTGCCATAAGTTTTACACACATTAATCTCATATAAACTTTATCATACAATAAAAGATATAAAATATTAAAAAAATGACTTACTAAATGCGAAATTATTCTTTATCTCTTTATAAGAATATTATTATCATGTTTTATATATATATAAGGAGTGTTTGTTTTATAGGGAAAAATTTCAATATGCAGCATACTATTTTCCATAACATGAGAATAATCACGCCTTTGAGGAAGATGATATTCTGCTTAGCAATACATCATTATGGCGCGCAGCTATTCTACAAAAAATTCCAGATGCAAGCCAGTAATTCCAAGAAAAAAGAAGCCATAAAACATAAGCTAGAGGCCATAAAATGGCTGCAAGAAGATAGTGATGAATTTGAATCCGTATGCCTTTTAGCTAATTTATCTTTAGATTATGTAAAAGCTAAAGCGACAGAGGCACTAAAAAATGGCTGAAATGATAGGAGGTTTACAAGATCAATCATATGATAATTATAGGTTTTATCATATATACAATAATATGTATGATAAATTTAAAAACAGCTTTAGTAACAGAATTATATAGAATATAAATGCGCTATAACAACAGCCACACCTCCTCTGTGATCATACTAATTCAGAAAAAGAATCAATAAATCGCACTTCCCTATCCTTCAAGATAAACAAAAGCAGCAAATAAAGCTTAGCTTCAGTGGAATTGCGAAAGATGGCACCACTGCAAATGGGACAATCTCCCAATCGCAAATAGCGGAAATTATATTCTCAGATATTGGATACGAATGCAGTATAACGCTCAAGAATTTCGCGACGATTCATGGCTTATTTTATATTAAAAAATATGAATTTATCATCTCTAGTAAGCCATTTGATGAATTTAGACTGACATTGGAGTCTTTAGATGCTGTTCGCAGTGTCTAAGACATTTATTAATATAGTAAATTCTTAGCTGATTAATAGACCGATCCATTCTTTCTTTGAGAATTGCTATAAGGTCGTCATTGCGAGGAGTGCGTTAGCACGACGTGACAATCCAGAAAAATGACGAAGAGACTGGATTGCCACAGTCGCTAACGCTCGCATCGAATGACTTTGTTAACAGTCCCATAGTATTTGCCTAGTCAATTGATAGACTGTGTCATCCAGAATGAAATGATGGACTCCTTTATAGCAACAACTTGAAGGGAGATCCTCGCGCTTAGCTCTGGATGACTATATCTATTAATTGATTGAAAAAACACTATATAATATAAAAATTTTATAATCTCATAAAACAAGATAAAACAAATGACAAATACAGCACGAAAATTGAAATCCGACGATATATTTTCGTCAGATCTAGAGAAAATCATTAACGACCTAAAAGAACATAAGCAAAGCACAAAGGGTATAAGCCAAAAGCAAATCGCAAGCTTATTATTTGATGTGCATCAGTATTGCGATAAAAAATTCGCCAAACAAGATCAAATAGAAAAAACCATTAAAGAATCCATGTATAATATAGAAATTAAGATAGATTATATTTTTACTAGAAGACTCAAATCTTTAAGCTAAATCACTATAGTCATATGATGCTATACTTTAGAGCTGGTTTTGATTTTCGGGCGCAGTCCGAAGCTGTTGAGTAGTGTGTATGTATCATTCATAGGCAACCCCATCACCGTTGTATCAAGCCCAGAAATATATTCTATAAATATGGAAGCGAGCCCACGCAGGGCGTAACCACCAGCCTTGCCATACCACTCTCTGGATTCTATATACATTTGCTTTTCTTCAGAGCTTAGACGCTTGAATTTTACAATGGATGTAGCAAGCCTTACTCTTGAGATTCCCATATGACTAACGCATAAGCCAGTATAAACCCTATGTCTTCTGCCTGATAACTTTTCCATACAAAGCGATGCATCCTCGATTGACATGGCCTTTGGCAAAGAAGTCCTGCCAATTCCAACAACTGTATCAGCTGCGAGTACAATATCATCTGGAAAACTTTCAGAGATTTTTTTTGCCTTCCCTATTGCAAGTCGCATAGAAACTGCACGAGGCATTTCATTATCAAATTCTGATTCATCTATGTCTGCAGGTTTTACCAGATCTGGTATATAACCGCACGCTTGCAAGAGCTTAAGTCTCTCTTCTGATGAAGAGGCAAGTATAAATTTCGTTGTTGATGACATCCTTTTGTTATTCTTTGGATTTTTATGTAGCGGATGAATCTGTATTCTCAGGCTTCTGAGCAGCAGCCTGTTTGCTATTATCGTTAGGCTTGTTATTGTTATAGCTACTCTCTGTGCGTCTATGCATTATACGACCCTTTGTTAGATCATACAAGTTCATCTCTATGGTCACTTGGTCACCAACAAGAACTTTGATTCTATTCTTGCGCATCTTTCCAGAAGTATATGCAACGATCTGGTGATTATTCTCAAGCTCAACACGAAAAGTTGCATTAGGCAACATTTGTAATACTTTTCCTTGTAATTCTATTAATGATTCTTTAGACATAAAGTAATCTCCCCTATAATATCATGCGGAGTCTAGGGGCTTTTTGCTAACATGTCAAGATCAGAAGGACTTTGCGATAAGATATAACAATCATTAAAAATTAAAAAGAGTGCATATGTATGAGCGTGACGTAGTGACTATCTTTGGCGGCAATGGCTTTATTGGCCGCTATTTAGTGAAGATACTCGCAAAAACTGGCGCAAAGATTAATATTGTGACACGCAAAGTTAGGGTGTCGCAAAATGATTTAGCATTGTGCGGTTATGCGGGCCAGATTGCAAATATCAAATTTAGCGATAGTAGAGAAAAATTAAATTCGATTATTGAAGGCTCAACTTATGTTGTGAATTTAATTGGCACGTTGAGTTCGAGTGAAAAAGAATTAGAATATGCTAATGCAGCAATACCACGTAAAATTGCGGAAGCTGTGAAGCGTTGTGACACCATCAAAAGATTTGTCCACATTTCAGCGATGGGTCATGACCACAAGATGAAGTCAAAATATATAAAAAGTAAAATCAAAGGTGAAAAAGCTGTACTTCATGAATACCCAGATGCTATAATATTGCGTCCATCTGTTATCATTGGGGATAAAGATAATTTTATAAATCTCTTCATACAGCTTGCAAAATTTTCCCCAATAGTGCCAATTATTGGGAATGCAAAATCTAAATTGCAGCCGATTTACGTAAAAGATGTAGCTCAATGCATATATAATGCGCTCACATTCAATGATTCATCAGCCGTTTGTGGGCATTTGATATCATTAGCTGGAGATCATCAATATACCATCAGAGAAATACTAGACATTGCCTTCAAATGCACGAATCAAAAGAGAATCATGACGGAGATACCAGCTTGGATTTTGTATATTGGAGCCATTGTATTTGAAATTTTTAATACAAAAATGTTTACAACAGAACATTTATACCTATTAAAAATTAATAATACTTTGCAAAAACAACAAAATGGAGCAACAATGCTTCATGCAGAGCCAACGCCTATACAATATGCGCTTTCTTCATATTTATAAATCATCCATCGAGATAAAAAGGTAAAAATGTTAAATTTTACAGAATATTACGAAAAAGACTTGAATAAGCCAAAACAGCTGGTTATACTAATACACGGTTACGGGTCTGATAAAGATGATTTAATTAGTATAGCACCAGATCTTGCGTTACATTTGCCAGACGCATACTTTATATGTCCTGATGCCTGTCAAAACTTTGAAGATAGCGGTATGACGGATGCATATCAGTGGTTTAGCTTACTTGACCGGTCAACCGAAGCTATGCTGGATGGGGCAAAAAAGGCGACTGTTATACTTGAAGAATTTATAAAGGCACAACTTGAGAGATTTGCTCTATCTGATAGGCAACTTGTTTTGATAGGTTTTTCTCAGGGTGGTATGATGGCTTTGCATGCTGGTTTAAATATGAGGTTTACGCCGCGTGCCCTGCTCTGTTATTCAGGAATTTTAATCGCGCCTAATGAATTGCGCAAATTAAAGAATATACAAAAGACTCAAGACATAGTTTTAGTACATGGCGAGATGGACGAAGTCGTGCCGCTAGAGTCAATGCAACGCGGAGCTATAGCACTGTTAAAACAAAATGCTGTATTACATACATTTATATGTGAGAATTTAGGGCATGGTATAGATAGCGAAGGTTTGAAATTTGGTGCAAGAATTCTCGAATCTATCTTTTCTCGCGATTAAACACTGTTAGGTATGCTCATCCAGAGCCAAGCGCGAGGATCTCACTTCAAGGGCTCGTTATAAAGGAGATCCCTCATTTTATTCGGGATGACATAGTCTATCAATTGACTAGAAAAATACTATGGTACTGTTAACAAAGTCATTCGATGCGAGCGTTAGCGACTGTGGCAATCCAGAAAAATGCTCACTCTGGATCTAAAGCGGCCACTAAGATGGCCTCTAAGGTGACGCAATTTAGAGGCTTTGTGCCTAATTTTAATCGTCAATTCGCACTTTGTTAACAGTCCCATAGCAGGTGCTATGATGAGCGAAAGGTTTCTGTAATTATGACAAATTTATGCGAGACTCAGCTGATGAGTATTATACGAGCTATGCTAGCCTCAAGATTGTAAACTTGTTTTGTAAATTCATAGAACAATATAAGCCTGCAAGACCGTTAAAAATAATAGCAGGATTTCACCCAATCAAAAGTGAAATAAACACTTTTCCGTTGCTTGCTATGGCTCAGTCTAAAGGGTATAATCTGGCATTGCCATACATTAGACACAATTTAATGGGGTTCAAAAGCTGGTCTCTAAGCTCGCCGATTGTGCCGCATCCTAAATTTGCGTTCCCAGAGCCGATAGAATCATCTGATATAGTTATCCCAGATATAGCACTAGTGCCATTACTTGGCTTTAACAGAGATGGAGTGAGGATAGGATATGGTATGGGGTATTATGGCAGATCATTTCAGGCGGACTGTCATAAAAATGTAACACGTGTTGGCTGTGCGTTTTCTATACAAGAGCTGGAGCATGTGGAGCATGATATTAACGATTTGAAGCTACATTTTGTAATAACAGAAAAAGAAATCATAGATTGTCGTAAGGGAAATGAAGTATAAGGCAGTTATCGAGATACGAGACCTCTGGTTGATGCTCAATATTGGTGCATTTGATTCTGAGCGCGCCAATCCACAGGAGATAAAAATTGAATGTAGTATACACTTTGATAAAATGCCAAATGCATGCTTATCAGATGATCTGAGTGGATCTATATGTTATGCGAAAGTCATTAAAATGATACAAGAATTTTCTGATGGTAGAAGCTTTGGATTGATTGAGCACTATGGATTTTCGCTACTTAAATTTCTTGAAATGCACATTATTGGATGTAAAATAACATTAAGCGTCATAAAAAAGCCAGTGATAGACGATTTTCATGGCACAGTAGTGTTTTGCATATCAAATTAAATTTCGCTTTACTTTCGAGTGGATCGAATGTAAATTCTCCGTGATTACTAGGAGTGTAGCTCAATTGGTAGAGTTCCGGTCTCCAAAACCGGCGGTTGGGGGTTCAAGTCCTCTCGCTCCTGCCATATAGCTAAAGCACTATAAAATTGGCATGCTAAATATTTGTCTTTTTGATAAATTTATATCCGTTTTTCACTTACAATATCTAGGGTATTGCTGCGTTCTAAACGAATAAAATTTATTCAAAAATACTTCGTTTATCGTGCCATTTTTACAGCACTTTAGCCATATTTTTAGTCGATTTGAATTAATAAAAAATCATTTTTTGTGGCGACAGCACTAATCACAGGCTCTGCACGGCGGCTTGGTCGCTTGATAGCAATTTTTCTCGCTGACAATGGCTGGGATATTACCATACACTATAATCAAGCGAAAGATGACGCATTATCGCTTCATTCAGAGATTTTAGAGAAGAATGTCAGATCTTACCTTGTGCAGTCTAATTTCCTTAGCTCTGATTCTGACTTTACAAAACTTCTTACAGCATCACAAGAACCGCCAAGTCTTTTGATAAATAATGCTTCTGTCTTTAAAAATGATAATATATCGTCATTTAATATTGAAAATATAGATACACATTTTGATGTGAATTTGAAAGTTCCGATGATATTGACTGGGCTTTTCTCTAAACAGCAATTTTCTAGCTGCGATACAAATATAAATGTGATCAACATATTAGACTCTAATATTCAGAACATACAAACAAATTTTAGCACATACTATATAACTAAAGCTGCACTCGCATATTTTACAGAGATATCTGCGAGACAGCTCGCCCCAAAAATCAGGGTAAATGGAATAGCCATAGGCCAGACGATCAAAAATAAGAATCAAAGTGAAGAAAATTTTCAGCATTCTATACAAGAAACGTTATTACTGAGAAAAGTAGAGCCTACTGAGGTTTTAGCTGTAATTAACCTTATATTAAGCACTCCATCGATTACTGGTGAAATTATAACTCTTGGACCTAGATAGTATATATGGGACTGTTAACAAAGTGCGAATTGACGATTAAAATTAGGCACAAAGCCTCTAAATTGCGTCACCTTAGAGGCCATCTTAGTGGCCGCTTTAGATCCAGAGTGAGCATTTTTCTGGATTGCCACAGTCGCTAACGCTCGCATCGAATGACTTTGTTAACAGTCCCATAATGCTTTTTCGATCAATCAATAGATGCCAGTCCCAGAGCGATAGCGAAAAAGATCTCCCTTCAAGAACTCATTACAAAAGGGATTCCTCATTTCATTCGGGACGACATAATCTATCAATTGACTAGGGAAATGCTATGGCACTCCTTTTAATGGGATGACAAATATCCAAGATAGTAATACTCTCTAAATGTGGTATAGCTAAGTCACTATAAAAAGCTATTATAGATTATTTTAAAAATCCTTTGAAATGGCAAACAGAATTAGCGCATTTTCTAAATTAATACGAATAGTGCAAAAGCGGATAGACGAAAAACAAGTCGCTGTCTTGCAACTCAAGAACAGAATAGAGAAACACAATGTAACCTTAAGCAATATGCGTGAAGAACTGAAACATGAGCAAAATGAAAGCAGCAAATTACACGAATATGCTTCTTATTTTACAAATTATCAGGAGAATTTTTATCATAAACAGGACGCAATAGAAAATGAGATCAGCCAATTAGAACAGACACTAGATCGTCAGCTTATATCTATACGAGAAGATTTTATTGAACAAAAAAGATATGAATATTTAATAAAAAATTGGCACTCAGTAAAAAAATTAGAAGAAGAAAAACTAGAATGCATTGAAAATGATGAGGCGTCTAGGATAATAGTCCATGAGCGCCAAAAAAGCATATCAAAAGCAGAATTTAAGAGTATGGCTAAAGCTCTATAAAAGAGTTGTGATAAACGAAGTATTTTTTTTATTCGTTTAGAATGCGGCAATGTTGGTGTGTTGCTATAACGCGAACTTTGGGTAAGAGTTATAGAAAATGGCAGAAATTCTTAGCATTTACACCAAAGTCATCCAGAGCGAAGCGATGGATCTCATCTTGAGGCGATTGCCACGCAATTACAGTATCCGAGCGTAGGCAATGGATCCCTCGCCTACGCTCGGGATGACATTTAACACTTATCCATAGTTCGCGTTATAGTGAAAATGGATATAGAACTTAGTGAGAAATATGATAATACTTGGCATAGAAAGCAGCTGTGATGACACCGCTGTTGCAATAATTGACAGTCAGCGCAATATTCTGAGCAACAAACTGTCGTCTCAAGTGACTGAGCATAAACCCTTTGGTGGAGTTGTTCCAGAGATTGCGGCACGCAGTCACATGCGGGTTTTACCATCTCTTTTGTATGAAGCATTGGAAGACGCAAAAATATCATTTGACAAATTAGACGGAATAGCAGTCACAGCAGGGCCAGGTCTAATAGGTGGCGTTATAGTCGGCCTAATGTTTGCAAAAGGCCTTGCATCCGCTTTAAAAAAGCCATTGATTGCTGTGAATCATCTGGAAGGTCATGCACTCTCTGTTCGATTAACAGAAGATATAGAATTTCCCTATTTACTGCTGCTATTGTCTGGAGGGCATTGCCAGATCTTGATTGCTGAAGGTGTTGGGCGTTATACAAAACTTGGAGAGACAAAGGATGATGCGATTGGGGAAGCGTTTGATAAAGTCTCTAAAATCTTAGGCCTTGGATATCCAGGAGGACCTGTTATTGAAAAACTGGCAACACTTGGTGACCCTTTAGCTTTTAAGCTCCCAAAGCCACTTTGTGATAAAAATACGTGTGATTTTTCATTTTCAGGTCTAAAAACCGCAGCACGCAATGAAATTGCAAAGCTAGACCTTTCAAATCAAAAAAATATTACAGATATGTGTGCTTCATTGCAACATACAATCTCCGAAATATTATTACATAAACTAAATCTAGCTCTTAACATTTTGAGTGCAAAATATCCTAATGCTAAGAGCGTAGTGATCGGAGGTGGAGTCGCAGCGAACAGATATATATATAATGCATTAACTAAATTTTCTAAAAGCCGCGGATTTTTAGTATCAACACCACCGATAAATCTCTGCACAGATAATGCTGCAATGATCGCCTGGGCAGGCATTGAGCGATTAAGGCTTGGAATACATGATGATTTATACGCTCTTCCAAGATCTAGATGGGAAATTTCAGATTGATTTATATTCCATAATAATAATGATCTTCAGCATGATCATTTTTAACATCAAGAGTCGTCACAGTATCAGATATGTCAAGATATGGTGGTGCATCCTCGTGATAATATGCCATATAAGCACCAGAGAGAGCAGTGTACGCCGTATCTGCTGCATTTATAAATGCTGTAGTAAATTCTGTACCCTTCTTGGTAAAACAGGTGAACATAAATAGGCCTACTAACGCACTTACAGCGAACAATACAGCACTTACAATGTAGCTGCTTAACATCTAGGTCAAACATCCAATTAGCGGTTGTTATGTTTTGAATAATAGATGTATTTTTGTTCTCATTATCTAAAAATAATGTAGGATATGTTTGACATATTCATAACAATACTGTGATATATCAAATTATAAAACAACAGCGCAAACTAAAAAATCAATGGTAAATTTGCAGGATTTTTTATCTATGACTCCATACGATGTTTTAATCGTATGCTTAGAATTGTTTTATATAATCGCAGTTGTAATATTCTTCGTAAAAAGCGCATATATTCTATTTGATATAGACCTTAAGAGATTAAAATCAAAACACTATAACTTGTATTCGTACACATTACTTCTGCTTATTTTGATTGCTGTTGTTCTGCTTTGTGGAGTTATATCAAATGAAGCACAAGACTCTATTACACATGAATTCGTTAATTTATTTCTGTATTCAATCTTATCTATATTCGTTCTCTTCTTAAAGAGGTTAGTGAATTCTGTAAGTAAGATTAATATTGAGATAAGTAATCAAATTTATCATGGAAATATTGCAACATTCATCCATAACGGTACGCAGATTTTTTCAACAGCATTACTTACAAGCTTTTGCATAAGGTCGTTTTATGCAGAAAACATGACGCATATTGTGCTCTTCATATTGATCGGAGAGCTGGTCATTGCTGGAATTGTGAATATTTATAATACGATTTTCTTAAGAAAATATGGCATAGTCGCAGAGCAAACAATTATCGGAGCTGATTGGCATATTGCCTTGCAAGTTGCCATATTTCGCTTGTTTGCTACTATATCATTATGTACAGGAACGACATTAATATTCATAGATCAGGCACATATTCTGCTTTCAGTTTCATTATGGCTTCTAGCCACCCTTACATGTATGGCGCTGACAATTTTCATTATAGGCGTGATAGATAAATTTTTTCTCGATGGGCGATTCAATATATTTAATAAATCCAGAAAAAACAGCTTCTTCATGCATAGCTGGGCTATTAACTTATATTATTTTGAGCCTATTTGTTATGTATATGTTGATATAGTAAAGCCGCATATTGAGACAAATCCTCTGATAATTCAGGGTGAAAAGTTGCGCCATATATTAATTTTTTGGAAAGTAATATAGGTCTGCCCTTATATGTATCCAAGACTTGCACATTGTTACCAACTGATAGAATGCCAGGTGCACGAATAAAAGAAACCATATTCCCATTGTCAGACACCCTCTCCCCACTTACGTTTTGTTTTCCATATACATTACGTTGAATATCAATATCCAAAATGCCAAATCCATTTACAAGCTCTGATTTATATGATGAAAGTAAAATCAGACCTGCACAAGTCCCAAGCACTATTCTACCAGAGTTTGCAAATTCTTTAATTTTTAAATCCAAACCATGCTCAACGCAGTGCTTATACTGTGCCGAGCTTTCTCCACCAGGCAGAATTAGCGCTGTTAGGTCATCCGTGATATCTTCACTATATTTAATGGCCTTGTATTTTATATTCAGTGTCTGAAGTGCTGCAATATGCAATGCCCCGCCACCTTGATAACACATTACACCTATATACATATGGTAACAATTTATAAGCAATTATATATATAGTGTTTTCGCGAATGCGTTAATGTAGGCGCGAGAGAGGCGAAGCGTGGGAATTGGTATAAAATCTGTATAAGCTTCGAGCAACAGACTATTAACACAAATGGAAAATACTATAGCACGCTATTCTAGCTTATAGCGTGCTATAACTGCAAGCAAAAATGGCTAATTATCTACTTAGATTATCACTCTTCGTGTCATTGTTCACTGTTGATGTCCATGACCCTAGCTGCTTATGCTTAACCTGTTTTTCAGATTCTTGGCTCTCTTTACTCGTAGCTTTACTCGGAGTTTTATCAGAAAATGGATCGAGCTTATCAGGGTATTTAGTATTTACCTTTGAATTTTTTGAAGAATTTTTTATTGACATTTGATTCTTATCTTCTTCAAAAGGATTATTTTTCTCTGGATAACTATTTACCTTTAATGGCATTTTATTCTTATCTTCCTCAAAAGGATTGTTTTTCTCTGGATAACTATTTACCTTTAATGGCATTTTATTCTTATCTTCCTCAAAAGGATTGTTTTTCTCTGGATAATTATCTTGTGTACTTTTATCATGCGAAACAGATAAAGAATCGATAAGTTGCCCAACATCATGAGATAACCCTTCTCTTTTCACAATAGTTGGCAAACCACTGCAAAGGAAACGTTCAGCTTCTAATTGTTGCTCCTTACCTGTAATCCAATCTCTAGTGAATTTATAAAGATCTACTACTCCCGTTGCTAAAACTTTAACTGGCCATAATACTAGCGCAATAGCACAGCGAAGTATTTTTATCAATATTGATTCACCATCATTTCTAAACCAATTGATAAAATTCTTAGACTTGGTCGCTATCTTTGATAAAATCCTATATGCTTTATTCCCACTATCCAGTGTATTGCCAGTCCCTTCTGTATCAACTAAATTTGCGTATATAGGATCATCATGGGCTAAAATGCCCTTAACATCTTTCTTATTTATTCCATTAATTCCATGTACACCCCTAGAATTAGCAATATGCTTAATATGTCCACTATTTAATTGCGTCTTTAGATTTGATTCAATTATAGCGTTACTTTCCTTTTCTAATGGCTTTAGTCCAAGTGCTGCTGTAATAGATTGATGTGCAGCACGAAGCGATACAAGCGAGACCCTTCCAGGATATATGCTTGTCATGACATCTACTGTCTTCTTACTCTCTTCTTTGGATACTTTACTTGCAATATCCATCACAATTGGTTTTATAGCTGCTACACTGGAGCGTTGTTCTTTATCTTCACCTTCGTAATTTTTATCAACACTTTTATAATGGATACCTTTTACTAAACGTTTTGCGTTAAGCAAATTAGATAAATCAGTGGTAGAAGGCATACCTTCATATCCAAGATTTTCATCGATCTTGCTCAATAAACGATTTGCAATTCGGAGATTATTTATAGGGCGACTATATTTCACATAATCCATTACTACCGCAATATCTGATAAATACCCTATTTTTGCGTTCAAAGCATCGATTTCAGTCGATATTTTTTTGCGTTTATCCGAATCTCTTGGAAATCCACGCATAGACTTGTTCAAAACCTTAAGATTCACTCTTGTTTTTTCTATTTCTTTCTTACAATTAGCTTTTATTGCTCCTCCAGTATCCCTTAATGTTTTCTTAAAATCAGCTAAATCATCCACAACAAAAGCCCTGTCTGATTGCAACGATATTGAGTCTACCGAAAGATTTTTGTCTTCTTTTAATCCATCTTTTAATACGTTATAGATTATGCGGCTTTTACTGAAAAAATTCGGAATACCTAATATGATTCTTGGGCTGCCAAGCAATGTAATGTTAATTTTTTGCCCATCCTCAAAGAATCCCTTTAACTGATCAATTTTGCTTTTAGTGCTGTTTTGCGTGCCATCGATTGCATAAGACTGAGCAATTTGTGATGATTTTATCTGAGGTGGTTTATTAGGTAACCGAAATTCTTGATGCAAGGCAATTACATCGCACCGCGGATTTTTGAGACAATCGAAACCTTTAGCAAGCGTTGGCACAACCTTATCTTGAGAATATATATGAGAAGCAGAATTACTAACAATTTTGCGTTTATATTTTTGCATATCATTATAGCGCGACGCAATTTTAACCATTGATTCATCTTCTTCTATACCAGATGGCCTATAATCAACCTTTTTCCCATGGGCATTGTCTATGTGTGTGTATATACCAACTTGCGCTTTGCTAAATCCAAGCATCATCACGCTGGAATCAGAAGCAAGCACATCCTTTCCGTCTTTATCCTTCTGCTTTATAATTGTTGTAACGTGGTATTGCCTATCCTCAATTGCAACATTTTTTCGTACCCAATCAATTTTAGCACTTTTGTTTTTTATACCGCTTTCATGTTTTACAGCGTCACGAATTTTTAGAATATACTCTGGTTCTGCAAATGCATAACCACCTTCTGTATGAGCAGATGTACTATTCCTGATTGCGGCTACAAGTTCTTGTTTACACTTAAAAATACGCGTTTCCTTTATACTTTTGCTCCATTTTTTTTCTTCCTCTTTATCAGCTTCATCTATACTTTTCCCTTTACTACTTTTTATATTCAGCAAAAAATCATTCTTTTGAACATTTTTTTCACCCTTCTTTGTTGTCTTCATAAGTTCTTCTGCGCCACGCAATACTTCCAGATTGCGCATCAGCGTAATAATATGTTCTTGTGCAGCTTTGTCTTCACCTATATGCTCTTGCATAGTCGCGTCTCTTATTAAATCTATGCTGCCGTCTTTGTGCTTATATTCAACATATTTTTTCCATATAATACCAGATGCCAGATCTTTTGCTTCTTCAAGCTTATCTATCGCGCTAGAATATTTTTTATCATTGACTGCGTCAGCAGCACTTCTTAAAAGCGCATCAATCTTTTCCTTTGTTCTCTCCTTAATATCACTGTCAACTTTGCCACCCAAAACATCTGGCATAATGCTCTGTGCATAACTAGCAATATTCTTCATTGTTTCAGTTCTATTATGCGAAAGCCTTTCGCTATTACTCATATCAGAAGTTGAAACTGATTTTATTTCTTGATCCTCGCGCATATCTAGTATACCCCCATTTATCTCTCTTTTTTATCCATGAAATATGGCTATCATTAACTCTATAGTACACCAATAGTTGTGTACAGTCGTTATTGAAGTATTATTATATTCTTCAATCGAACTCAGATATTATGCGCTTCTCATTGAAATGTGTTATATTCTTGCATTTTACTATCCTTGCATTTTACTATTCTTGCGCTTATCATGCGCGCCTTGATTGAATATAAAAATAGAGGAAGATGAGACTTACTATAAAATTTAAGATGCTAGAAAGGCCAATTGATAATGATATCGCTATTGATCGCAAAGAATTATATGGTAGTGACGAACCAGAGCCTGCTCCACCCGCTAAATCATATCAGCATAAAAGCCTATTTCACATAGAAAGCCGGCAATTAATAGATAAATTAAAGGCTATCGCTACTAATGAAGTAAGAGTCGAGAATAAATTAGAAGAGATCTATAGACTGTATTTTTTGAAATATAAAAATAACGCTTATGATCTGCAAAATATCAAAGATATGAAGAAGTTTCTTGAAAAAATTTATTTTCAAATCAAGACTATTAAAGAAAGTGATACAAAGGCGAATTTTGACGGCGTGATCAATAATCTTGAATTTGCCTGTCTTGACGGAGCGGTTGCCAAGATAATAGATTTGAGCGATTTTTTAGAAACCAATCCTAACAAATTATTCTTTAATGCAAAATTTGAGTATATCAAGCAATTAGCGATTGAAGAAACTCCTCTTTCTTCTGGAGCAAATCAAATCCATTTTGTAATGGAACGTCTTAATTATTTGGCGCCTCAATTTAAAACAAGCATTCAGCACAATGATCAATATGTAAGTAATAATAAGGTATCCCCAGAGTTTTTACTTTCTGTATCAAATAAATTTGACAATGGAGAGGCTGCGGAAGCTATTGTAGAAATACTTTCTACTAAGCTCATAGATGCTCTGCCTGATAATGATTTTGTAGTAATGAGCAAATACGATAGTACGCTTTATCATGGGATCCAAGAGAGTATACTAAAAGTATTTAATAATTACGGATTTAGCGAAGCCTTATCTGAAAAGGTAGCATTTGCTATTCTTGATACCCAAGAAGATTATACTATAAGCGGATATAAAGCTAATTATCATGAAATGATACGATCCTTTGAAGAACTTGGATATTTAGAAAACTGTATTATAAAGCTCGAAGATGGTGAATTAGTCTTATTGAACGATTCAGTTTATTCGTTCAATTTTGAAGATAAGTCATATCATAAAGAAATAAGCGACCTTAAAAAATTTAGCGAATTTCATTTCAGAGGGAAAAATATCAAACAACACCTTCAAGACGCTAAATTTATGTCGATAAATATAGCAAATTTCAGAAAATTTGCAATCAATCCAGCGATGTATAGCGATGAAGCAACAATGCTAATAAATATTGATCAAGGAATTCATTATAATCTAATAAATTCAAAATTTAATAAAATCCCTATACTTGTATCCCCTAACGCGATAGATGCTTATAAGCATAACCTTATTAATTTAAGAGATTTAATAGAGTTGGAGATTAATAAAATCGTCGTGCTTACCTCTCGCGAGGCGTCGTATATTTATAAATCTAATTTTGTAAAATTTTCCGATCTAGTAGATCTTGATGTTGATAAAATCAAAGCACTTATCTCTAGTAATGCATTGCAATCTTATCACTATAGTTTTACTAAATTTTCCAATTTAGTAGGCTTTGACGCTGACAAAATCGAAGCACTTACCTCTTATAGTGCGTTCAATACTTATCACTCTGATTTTGTAAAATTTTCTGATCTAGCAGATTTTGATGTTGATAAAATCGCAGCACTAACCTCTAATTATGCAATTGATGTCTATAAATTTGGTATTATACCTTCAGATCTAGCAGGTCTTAGTACTGATGCAATTATTATGCTTTTATCTGATCAGTCTAATATTATTCAATCTAATCATCCAGAAAAGCTCGATGCTGAGAAAATTCGAACAGCTATTTTTTATAGAGTTAAAGCATATCACGTTGAACCAACCGCAAAAGCTTTGATATATGGAATTGATAATATACATAGCTTTGCAAGAGCCGCAGATGATATATACAGATATTTCACAAATGAAACAAATGAAAGTCTAGGAGCTCAAAAATTTGTTGGTGCTCATGATAAAGCACTATACGCTACACGTTCTATTATTAGTACAGTACTAGGCTTTTCTCAAATTCTGCAAAATAAAAGTGGTTGGCCTACTTTTTTTGATGCTTTAATGCAATCTGTAAAAATCTCACATCAGTGGGAAAGAAGTGATAGTGTACAAAAGTGTTTTCTTGTTACTAGCATGACATATTTAACTAACGCAGCCTTTTTCGACTTTGCGACTACAACATCATTACTCCCAGCAGCTCTTGGACTTTCAGCATGTACAGCCAAATATCTGGAAGCAAGCTATGCTGAAGCAGGCCTTAATATTATCAACAATGCATTTTTTATGTATCAAGCTGGTATAGATGATATTTTTGGGAAGACCGTAAGCGTTGTAAGTAGCTTAAACATCTTTTATACGTTAAATGATGTGTGGCAAGATTATATATGATTTTATTAATATAACTCATCCGCTAAAACTCCTGGAGCCCATATTTTTATGGGCTCCAGGAGTTTTGGTGTTTTATACGGGCTCCAGAGATGATACCTGGTTATTGTTAATCTTTATCACTCATCAATCTCAGGCTTCATGCCTATTGCTTGCTTATAGATATCCAACAACTCCTCTTGCTCGCTCAATTTCCACTGATCCATTTGCCTCTCTTTAATCAACTGTTTCATAATTTTGGTATCAAGACCGGAAGATTTTGCTTCAGAATAAATCTCCTTGATAAATTCAGTAACTTGCTTTTTCTCTTCTTCCAGCCTCTCTATTCTTTCTATATATTGTTTCAAGGTTTGCCCTGAAATTCCACCTATCATCATTTGAGTCATAACCATCTCTTCATTAATATTATGCCAAACACAGGAGATAACTAAAGCATCTTGGCTAGTATTTTATTTCCTGGATTTGGTATAAGATATCTTCTAGCACCAAATAGGCCTCAAAAACAAGTTTTTTCATGTTTCAGATAGGCAATTATGCTGGATCTCTGATAGGAAGACGGCATTATAGTATTTTCGCGAATGGAAAATATAGTAAAGGCAGTTGAGTATGCTACATATTAAAAGCAAAATCTATAGCCTGTTGAAGAGTTTGAAAATTATGAATAATTGACTTTACTTTGACCTTAAAATTGGCCCAAAAAATCTCTATCGGATTCATGTCTGGAGAATATGGTGGTAAAAAAAGCAAGGTACAGCCTGCATTCTCTATGAGTTGCTTGGTTTTTTCTGACTTATGAAAAGCAGCATTATCCATCACAACAACTTGTCCTGGCTTCAATACTGGAACAAGAAATTTTTCAATCCACATATTAAAAAGTGCACTATTGCAAGTACCTCTAAAACAAGCC
>JABFOW010000037.1:0-20339 GCA_022817725.1 Archaeoteleia sp. ZL-2020 | reverse complement strand
CGATGCTTCCGACTTACTGCTACCACTTTCTATAAACTTTATTACTCTAATCCGAAAATCTAATGAATAATGCATAAATTATTTCACTATACTCTAATCCGAAGCCTTTTCAACTGCTTTTACTATATATTAGAAGTCAGCCAATCTCCTGATCAAGTTATACATCTTGATGAATGCCCCATGGTCATAACGTTATAGCTGAAATGTACTAGTGTCCTGAATAAATATTAGGACAGATGGCTAATATATCGTCATCACGAGCCTTTGTAGTCTGCAATGCATAAGTTCGGAGAGGAGCCGTTGGGAAAGATACTTCTATGTGAAAGTAACTCATTGGCGGCTTACTCCGCTTCACGCACTGTTTTGCGACTTGCTATTACCATAATAGTGTATTGCTCATCTCTCATGTAGATTTTACTGCATTTTGCTCTCTTTTGCCTACTATAGTAAATTCTTAGATGATTAATAGATTTATCAATTCTATAAAATCGTCATTGCGAAGGAGCGAAAGCGAGTGTGGCAATCCAGAAAAATGCTCACTCTGGATCTAAAGCGGCCACTAAGATGGCCTATAAGGTGACGCAATTTAGAGGCTTTGTGCCTAATTTTAATCGTCAATTCGCACTTTGTTAACAGTCCCATAGTGCCTGACTCTCCATCATTTTTTCTGGCTAGAAAGCCTCTTAACTAGGAAATGTTATTACCCATCGCACAGCCTATCTTATTATTGCTGGTCGTCATACTGGGTGATTTATGGTATTTTCCATTGACGTTCATAGGGTGTCGCTCGAAGCTCATACGGATTTTACTACGTTTCGCCTCTCTCGCGCCTACTATTAAATCCATTCGCGAAAACACTATAGTATAAAATCGGCAATTAACGGCGTTATATCAATAATAATAAATTTTTCTAACAACAATTCGCGCTGAATACTGTTTGTTATTATAATTTTTCGTATATTTGCTTCTGCTAGTCTATTAATCGCATCCTCAGATAGTATTGCGTGTGTTACGATCACATCTACACTAAGTGCGCCATGTTCAAATAGAAGTGATGTGGCTTTGCATAGTGTCTCAGCCGTATCTACTATATCATCAATAATAATACAGCGCTTTCCTGTAATATCTTTTGAGATGTTCTTCATATTGCAGAGGCTGAGCTTGGTATCACGCCTTTTTTCTATGATTGCAAAGTCTACCCTTAAGATTTGTGATAATTTCTTAGTGCGTGTTATGCAACCAAAATCTGGCGAAATAAGTATATGCTCATCACTATAGTATTGTTAATTTAAGTTGTTAATAGGGTGTCGCTCCGAAGCTCTAGTAGGTTTATTATATTTCGACTCCTCGCTCTTACTATTATGCATACGCTGCATACGCGAAAACACTGTGGGCGAAATAACTGATGCAAAAAATAGTGCAGTATCTACATTTATTATACCCATCTTAGAAATCTCCAAAGACTCCTCTGAATGTAAATCTAATGTTAAGATTTTGCTGACTTCGAGAGATTTTAATATATTTACAATTACTTCAATAGAATTGGGGCTTCTAGAATATGCTAAGTATGGTGCAACTAATGTGATGTTCTTTGCGCCAGCACGTTTTACTGCGTCTACGAGCAAGAATAGCTCGATAATTTTATCATTCACATTATGGAATGCAGATTGAACAATTACTGCATCAACTTCTTCCAGAGAGATTTTAAGTTTTACACATAGCTCACCGTTTACAAACCTTGTTATATCGGCCTCTGTATGTGTGATATTCAAATATCTTGCGATTTTTTTTTTTGCCTAATTCTGAAGAACAGGAGCCTGTGATGATTATTTTTGTCATTTATAGTATTTTCCATTTGAGCTAATAGTGTGTTGCTCGAAGCTCATACAGGTTTTATTACACTTCGCTCCTCGCGCCTACTATACGCATGCGCGAAAACACTATAAAAAAAGAACACATATACTTGTAATACTGGGATTATGTACATATGTGTAATGAACACAATAGTAAATCCTAAAATAGACATAATGATAAAAGAAATATGTGTATTTGGTGGGGCGAATACAGGCTTAGATCCAGAAATTACAAATATTACGCGCAAGATAGGCTATAAGATAGCGCAAGAAAGCATAAATATAATCTGTGGTGGCGGTGATTCTGGGTTGATGTCTGTTATTACTAACGCTGCTTTAGAGGCGGGAGGCAAAGTTACAGGAGTATTTTCCGATATCTTAAAAGATACTCCGCATACTAAGCTCTCAAATTTAATTCACACACCATCGCTTTTCGCAAGAAAACAATATATGATTGATAATGCTGACGCCTTTCTGATCTTGCCTGGTGGATATGGCACATTGGATGAATTTTTCGAGGTGATTGTATTACAAAGATTGGGTAGGCATAATAAGCCTATAATATTACTAAATTACAATGGCTTTTGGAATTATACATTAAAACAAATTGATCATATAAAAAAAGAGGGGTTTGCAGGAGGCTCTGTAGATGATTTTGTTAAAATAATAACAAGTTTTGAGGAGTTTTTAGGGATTGTGAATATATGATTAATTCTTCATTGTGATGGAGGTATTATAATATCTAACGTTCTTTAAGCGATTCCAAGATCTTAAAGTCGTTTATAACATATTATAACAGTCATGAAACATGATTACGTTGAGCAAATAAAATCCAGAGTCACGCTATCTACACTGATTTCGAAATCTGTTCAGCTTAAAAGTAAGAGGGCTGGCCAATTTCTTGGTTTGTGTCCATTTCATGGCGAGAAGACACCATCATTTACAGTCAATGATGCTAAGAGATTTTATTATTGTTTTGGATGCGGTGCGAGTGGTGATGCTTTTACGTGGCTCATGGAAACAGAGGGGCTGACCTATAAGCTGGCACTTGAAAAATTAGCAGAAATTGCAGGCATCTCACTTCCTTTACAAAGGGAATTTTCAAAAGCAGAGATTGATGCAAATAACACAGAGCAAGTCTGCTATAACATTTTTGAAGAAATTACAAAATTTTACCAGCAACAACTCAATCAAATATCTGGAGAAGAGGCGCGCGCATATCTTCACTCTAGAGGCCTTAACAAAGCCATAATAGAGAAATATAGGCTTGGTTATGCCCCAAATAACTCTAAAAAATTATATGATCTTTTACATAAGAATTTTACTGCTCAAGAAATTGCGGAATCCACTATTTTTGGAAAAAATGATACACAGCTCAAAGACCCATTTCGTGGCCGCGTGATTTTTCCAATTTGTGACAGAAAACAACGTGTCATTGCTTTTGGTGGCAGAGTAATCAATAATCAGCAATTTGGTCCAAAATACCTCAATTCGTCTGAAAATCCTGTATTTCATAAAGGAGAGGTCTTATATGGCATGCATATAGCAGAACACGCAGCATATAAAGCCAGAGAGATGATTGTAGTTGAAGGATATATGGATGTACTTGCGCTTGCAAATAACAATTTTGAGAACGCTGTAGCACCCCTTGGTACCAGCCTTAGAGCATCACATATTGAGCAATTATGGCGAATTGTAGACAACCCGACAATTTGCTTCGATACAGACAATGCTGGGTTGAATGCTGCCAAGAGACTTGCTGTGGAGATATTAAAAAGTATCACTTCTGCAAAATCACTACGTTTTGTATTATTAAGTGGCGCGAAGGATATCGATGAAGCTATAAACTATAGTAAAAATCATAACAGCGACATCAAGGGGATAATGAATAATACAATACCACTTGCGGATTTTTTGTTTACCATGGAAGCAAAAGAATGGAATCTAAAGATACCAGAATCGCGCATTGGCTTTAAAAACCGACTCATAGAATTCGCGAGTAAAATCGGTGAGGTTGCACTTGCATCTGAATATAAGAGACATTTTTTAAACCTGATATTTCAGTCGCGTGATATAGGCACAAAAAAAAAGGCAGATCTGATAGACAGTGAAAATCGGAGCCGCGGAATGAAATCATTGATGAAAAAAGAAAATCATCATATACTGGTGGCTTTGCGTGTGCTATTGAAGTTTCGCGAATTATTGGACGAACAAGAGATTTATGAAGAGTTTATGAACCTCGAAGCTCCTAATATTCCGTTTTTTTATGAAATGCGGTCTTATATATTAGGTCTGTGGGATGGCTCTTTAAATTTTTCCGAAGAGAATATAACAGAAAGATATGGTAATTTCATTGATTACATAGATACTTATACTGATAATTCGCTTGATGAATCCAGGAAGACTTTACTACGTGCTTTTAGGCTTAATACAATTTCTGTATTGGAAGAACAGATCAGAGAAGCGGAAAAGGATGTTTTGGAAAGTCAGACCGAAACCTCTCAGATGAGGCTGTGGCAGCTTATATCATATAAGGAGCACTATAAGCGTGATTTAAAGATTTATTAATACACTTTGAGATAGTGTTTTACATTTCCTCATGGGGAACGTATAAAACTTCTTTATTTGTTATCTCTCTTACTTTCGAAGGGTATGGAATTTAGTTTACCAAACAAATATCAACATTTTTACATGAGTGACTAATGGGTGCGAATCTAAAAGGACAAAAAGAACAAAATCGTAACGCTGCTGCAAAAAAGACTCTAGAGGAGTTGATTGAGAAAAGTAAAGATATTGGCTTCGCTAATTACGATGAATTAAATAAGATTTTGAGTTCTAGTGCAGCGCAAGAGAAAGTTGATGATACTATGTCCTTCTTTAGCGATGCTGGGATAAGTCTGTCACAGGCACGTGAAGATGAAGAGAATTTAGATTCAATAGATCTGGATGCTACAATAAAGCCACAGACCTCCTTCATTAAGAATGAAAATGAAGTTGAAGAGGTTGAGGCATTAACCAGCAACGATCCTGTTCGGATGTATCTGAAAGAGATGGGATATAGGTTGTTACTTACAAGAGATGGCGAAGTTGAAGTTGCAAAAAATATAGAAGAAGGTAAAAAAAGAAGGATAGCATATCTTTGTCGTAGCCCACTCGCTGTGAAAGCTATTATGGGTTGGTATGAAGGCCTCGTGAATGACACTGTCATGTTGCGTGAAGTGATAGATTTAGATGCTACATATTCTCAAGAATTTCATAAAGATAACTTGAACATGGAATCTTCCAAAAATGATTTTTCAGAAGATTTATCTGATGGAGAGAATTCATCAGATGCAGAAGATATAGATGAGAATGAGCGACACGAAAACGCCTCAATACTCAGTATGGAAACGGAGCTGAGGCCTAAGATCATGGCACTATTTAACAGATTTGTGGATTTGGGCAGTAGGCTGTTGATCTTGCAGCAAGAGAAGCTGGATTTAATTCTGAAAGGCAAGGTTTTTTCAGATGAGCAACAAAAAATTTATGAAGATTTGATATCACAGCTTTCAGATATTATGTTGGAGATGAGGTTAAATGAAGGAAATATAGAATCATTGATCGGCAAGTTGTATCAGAACAACAAAAAATTGATACAAGTGGAAACTGACTTATTAAAGATGGCAGTTGCTTGTGGTATAGATCGTATAGATTTTTTAAATAAATATTATGGAAGAGAATTACACCCTGAGTGGTTTGAATTGTTAAAATGCGACCCAAAATACAGTAAATTTATCTCAGAAGACAGGGAAAGAATTCTTGAAATTAGGGAAAAAATAAAGCAGATGGCGGTCAGCTGGTGCATAGATATCGCGAGCTTTAAGGAACTTGCATCAGAAGTTCAAAAAGCTGAAAGAATGGTCGCAAAAGCTAAGAAAGAGATGATTGAGGCGAATTTGCGCCTTGTAATCTCTATAGCTAAGAAATATGCAAATAGAGGCTTGCAGTTTTTAGATTTAATACAAGAAGGAAACATAGGTTTAATGAAAGCCGTTGATAAATTTGAATATCGTCGCGGATATAAATTTTCAACCTATGCAACTTGGTGGATTAGGCAAGCTATCACAAGGTCTTTGGCTGACCAGGCTCGCGTTATCAGGATTCCTGTCCATATGATTGAAACTATCAATAAGATATTGCGTACTGCGCGTCAAATGACACATGACTTAGGTCGTGAGCCAACACCAGAAGAGATAGCAGCAAAATTAGATATAGAAGTTGATAAAGCAAGAAAAGTATTAAAAATAGCTAAAGAACCTATGAGTTTGGAAAATCCTGTAGGGGATGATGAAGGAAGTGTTCTTGGTGACTTTATCGAAGATAAGAATGCGCTACAGCCGCTGGATGTCGCTGTTAGATCTAATTTGCGAGATGTAACAACAAGAGTTTTATCATCACTGACTGCAAGAGAAGAGAGGGTGCTCAGAATGAGATTTGGGATAGGGCTCTCTATACAAGATCATACGCTAGAAGAGGTTGGTTACGAATTTTCTGTAACAAGGGAGCGCGTCAGGCAAATTGAAGCAAAAGCCCTGAAGAAGATCTGCAGACCATTTCGAGCAAAACAATTTAAAGGATTTGTGTGATGAGTGCGTAGTGTTTTCCTAGTCAATTGATAGGCTATGTCATCCCGAATGTAATGAGGGATTTCTTTTTGCTTTGGATCTAATGAAGAGATCCTTCGCTTCGCTCTGGATGACTATCAATTAACCATCTAAGAAAATACTATAACGCAACTCTGGATAAGCGGCATGTGTTACGCAGCAGCACACGGCACTGCGTGCCTCCTCAAGGAAAGAACGGGAGCATGCCTTATCCAGGCTCGCTTTGTAGTATGTGCTATGATGCGACACTCTATTAACTTAAATGGAAAATACTATATGCGTGCCTTATTGATTTTCTGCGCTATCTGTTTACTATCCGCCTGTTCTGGTACCGAAAAAAAGGTCCATCAAGAGCTGTCTGCGAGCAATCACAATTATATTATTTGTACAGTCCGTGGAATTGAAGTCGTGGATATGACATCGTCTGAAAGCACCTCTTCACCTCTGAAGTATTCCCCAAAACTGCAGCTAATCTCTTTCATTAAGAAGAAATTTAGAGCAGTTGGTGGATCAGTTGGCGGTGTTGGAAATTTAGCAATCATCATTGATAATGCGTTTTTAAAAGAGATTAAGAATGAATCAGAGATAAAAAATGAAAAAAATTATTATGCGGTATATGACGTTAGGCTGAAATTGGATAGTACCGACAATAAAGCGAGTGGCGTAAATTCTTTATACTGGGTAGAGCCTCAGGTTGTAGAAAAATTCAAGCCAAGCTTGAAAAGCGAAGGGTATATTGAACTTGCTGTACATGTTGAGAACTTCAGGCGTATCGTTGGAGTTATTTCTCCAGCAGAGAAAGAGCTGATTTTAGAAGAGCAAAGCAAAGAGTTGGTTCGTTTATTAGAAGCAGAGCTACGGAAGCAAATTCCTATATATATGAAAAATTATATTACTCTTACACCATAGTATATCTATGGGACTGTTAACAAAGTCATTCGATGCGAGCGTTAGCCGACTGTGGCAATCCAGAAAAATGCTCACTCTGGATCTAAAGCGGCCACTAAGATGGCCTCTAAGGTGACGCAATTTAGAGGCTTTGTGCCTAATTTTAATCGTCAATTCGCACTTTGTTAACAGCCCCGTAGTATTTTCCTAGTCAATTGATAGATTATATCATCCAGAATGAAATGAAGGATCTCCTTTATAAAGAGCACTTGAAGAGAGATCCTTTCCGCTATCGCTCTGGATGACTTTGGTGTAAATGCTATAGTAAATTCTTAGATGATTAATAGATTTATCAATTCTATAAAATCGTCATTGCGAAGGAGCGAAAGCGAGTGTGGCAATTCAGTCTCTTCGTCATTTTTCTGGATTGCCACGTCGTGCTAACGCACTCTTTGCGGCGACGACCTTATAGCAATTCTCAAAGGAAGAATGGATCGGTCTATTAATCAGCTAAGAATTTACTATAACTACTCACACATTCGCGAAAACACTACGTAATACATAGTTCAAGCTAAATCACTATATACCTTGAGTGACATATTGCGATTGCAATAGCATCAGATGCATCAAAGCATTTCTTTTCTACATGAAAGTCTTTTAACCATATGTGAAGCATTTTTAATATCTGTTGCTTATCAGCTGTGCCGCTGTTTGTAATCGTCTTTTTTATTACAGTTGCCTTATAGTGCGAAGGAATAATACCGAGCTTGGACATAGCAAGAATTGAAGCTGCTTTTGCCTGGGATAGATCTAAAGATGTACCATAATTTGTATTCACATATGTTTCTTCAATTGCCGAATATGATGGTGAATACTGAGCTATGATCTGTTGGACGCCATCAAAAATCTGTAAAAGTCTAAGTGCTATATCATCGCTTGAATTAGTCTTGATAACGCCCATAGCTATAAATTGCATTTCGCTTTTTTGATGCAGCTCTATAACACCCCAGCCAGTTCTTTGTAACCCTGGGTCTATTCCTAAGATTCTTTTCATTAAAGTTTTTCCGAATTTATTTACGTTAATATTGTATTGCTCGAAGCTCATACAGATTTTACTATACTTCGCATCATAGCGCATACTACTCACGTATTCGCGAAAACACTATATTATTTATGAGAATTGGTACAACTCTTCGTAGCAGCAATGGCTGCAGCGTCAAGTATATCAGTTGAAGTTGCTCCCATTTTTGCGATCTGTATTGATTCATCCAGGCCATATAGAATAGGGCCCATAACATTTGCATGACCTAATTCTTCGATGAGTTTAGATGCAATATGTGCGCTACTAAGTTCTGGTGTGATCAATACATTTGCAGCTCCAGATAGCTTGCAAAATGGGTATTTTTTCAATAAATCTGCATTGATGGCAACATTTGCTGCGAGTTCTCCATCGTATTCGAAATCTACCCCTTTTCTATCAAGGATCGATATCACCTCTTTGATTTTATGTGCATCCTTTCTTGGTGGGTGGCCGAATGTAGAAGCTGCAATAAAAGCAATTCTTGGTATATATCCAAAGTCTTTTACAGCTTCTGCAGTTTGTATAGCAATCTGAGCTAATTCCTGCGCACTAGGGAGTTCATTGATAGCAGTGTCAGCCATAAATAATACACGATCAGCCATAAGCAAAAGAGAAAGCCCAAAAAGCATTTTGTGCCCAACTTTATCAACTACAAGCAAAATATTATTTAAGGAATCTAAATAACCCTCAGTTAACCCAGAGACCATGGCATCAGCCTCTTTGTGCTTTAGCATTTCGGCTGCAAAAACCGTAGAATTGCGCAATATTAATCTCACACATTCATCATAAAAATAGCCAGCCCTCTGCAGCTTTCGGTATATATCATCTACATATTTCTGGGTATTTTTGTGTTGCTTGGGGTCGATTATAGTGAATGCGCTAGGCAACACATCAGGATTTACCTTTTCTATAAGCGACGCAATTTTTCGCTCTTTACCAATAAGAATTGAGCGACCATATTTGTGAGTTTGCCATTGTATAGCAGCCTTCACCATCTGTTCTTCTGATCCATGCGCGAAAATTACAGTTTTTTTGTTGTTTTCCAGCTTAGCATAGAATGAGTTTGTGATCTTAGAGGTTCTGCTGAGCCTTGCAACTAATTCTCTTTTATAAGCCTGCAAATCTATTATATTTTTTCTTGCAACCCCTGTTTTCATCGCAGCTTCAGCCACTGCAGATGGAACTTCTTGCATTAATCTTGAGTCAAATGGTGTGGGTATTATGTATTTTGGCCCATATTGGTGTATATGATTAGGGTATGCTGATGCAACTTCATCAGAGATATCTTGCCTTGCAAGTTTTGCAATTGCATAAACAGCTGCAATTTTCATCTCATCATTTATGGTTGTTGCTTGTGTGTCGAGTGCACCTCTGAAAATATAAGGGAAGCACATCACATTATTTACCTGATTGTGATAATCAGACCTTCCAGTCGCAGTAATTGCGTCAGGCTTCACGCTTTCGACCTCTTCTGGTGTAATCTCTGGATCTGGGTTCGCCATAGCAAAGATGATGGGCTGATGATTCATTGCCATGATCATGTCTTGCGTTACAGCTCCCTTCACAGAGAGGCCTAAAAAGACGTCTGCACCAATGAGTGCCTCGGCTAGAGATCTATTTTTGGTTTTATTGGCATGCCTCTCTTTCCAAATGTTCATGCCATCTGTTCTGCCCTCGTAAATCACACCACGTGTATCACATAAAATCACATTTTCATGCTTAACCCCCATACTTTTCAAGAGCTCTATACATGCAATAGCGGCAGCTCCAGCGCCATTTACGACAATTTTAATTTCTTCAAATTTGCGATTTGTTATATGTGCAGCATTCAAAAGCCCAGCTGCTGCAACAATTGCGGTTCCATGTTGATCATCATGAAACACTGGAACATCAACAAGCTCTTTTAATCTTTGTTCAATTACAAAGCATTCTGGGGCCTTTATATCTTCAAGATTGATTCCACCCCACGTGAGCGCAATATGTTTTACCACTTGGATAAAGACCTCTGGGTCAGTTGTGTCAACTTCAACATCTATCGCGTCTATATCTGCAAATCTCTTAAAGAGCACTGCTTTGCCTTCCATCACAGGCTTTGATGCAAGTGGGCCCAAATTTCCAAGCCCAAGCACTGCAGTGCCGTTCGTAATGACGGCTACAAAATTTCCTTTTGATGTATATTCAAACACCAAACTTGGGTCGTGCGCAATTTCGATGCACGGAGCCGCAACTCCAGGCGAATAAGCAAGAGATAAGTCTTTTTGCTTCTTAAGCGGTTTATGTGTACAGACTGATAACTTGCCCTTAACACCGCGAGAATGGAATTCTAATGCTTCCAAATCCAACGCAGAGAATTGTTGCTTGGTTGTCATAAATATTTCACACTATAAAATGTAAATATACGAAAGACACAGAAAAATTACTAAAAAGCAACAGATATAAACAATTCTGCAAACTTATTTTCCTCTCTCTATAATCACGTTAATCCTAGAGTATATAGTCTATAGCAAAGTTGACAAGGAAAATATGCATCGAAAATAGTGCTGGCGCCCAGATTTTATGGTGCGCTGCACAAATTCTTGTATGCTTAAAGTTGCCTTTAGTATTATATGAAAGAACGCGAGTTGAGGATTAATGCTCTTCCTTCTTTAGAATTAATTCAAAACTCTGGTTTTTACATCAACTAGGTAAGAATTTGAATTACATCCTTGGGCTACAATTTTGCTCCATATAGTTAAGCGCCTCTCTCATGCCGTTTAGAGAGTACGTATCAATATACCCATTTTGATCTATTGAATGCAAGCGTACATGAAATTCTTCATCATTTTTTATAAGTGCATTTATCAATGCCACATCTGATCTGCTGCTTGATGTCATTCCAAAAATTTCATGATATGGTGATAAAAGGCGCGAGCGTCCAGCTATTTCAACGAATATGGCATCATCTTTTTGGATTTTGTTCGAGATTCTAGTGCTAAATGCCCATGCGCGTCGCATGACCTGCGAGATTATGACATAAGCTGGCTCTTTCAGGGTGCCAGGGCCTGCTGTCATATTATACGTATAACTGGATTTTGGAACGGCAAATGCATAACAACCTGTGATTTTTTGTGCATTATCTTGCGCAACCAAAACATCCCAAGATCCAAAAGTCTTAACCTTGACCACATCAACTGCAAACCCAATACCACTTGCAATCATGGTCAAAATCAATATAATCGCACCTACAACTTTTTTCATAACACGCTCAAAAATAATGTGAAAATACCCTCGATAATTTAACATTAGCATAACATATGCCTGTGTAGCGATATATTTCTTTGAGATATTAAATGACCAGATACATTCTTTCGATTATTTTGATTTTTTCATACCTTACTTTTAGTGTGAAAGAGTCTATTGCATACAAGCAGTCTGATGAATTAACAACAGCACCTTATTTTCTACTGATTGACCATAAGACTGGCACTGTGCTTGCAGAGAAGAATGCTGACCAAAAGATTGCTCCTTCTTCTATGAGCAAGTTGATGACGTTATATACGATCTTTTTCTACTTGCAAAACGGAAAAATCAAGCTTAGTGATAGCGTTCCAGTGAGTGAAAAAGCTTGGAAAATGGAAGGCTCTAAGATGTTTTTAAATGTAAATTCTTTTGTGAGCGTAGAAGATTTATTGCGTGGGATAATAGTACAATCAGGAAATGACGCTTGTGTTGCTATTGCTGAGTGGATCGCAGGTGATGAATCCGCTTTTGTCACTCAGATGAGTAGCATGGCGAAAAAAATGGGCTTAAGCGATTCACACTTTAAGAATGCCACTGGCCTCCCAGAAGATGGCCACTTTATGACATCAAAGGATTTGGCAACACTCGCTAGTCGTATTATAGAAGATTTTCCAGAATATTATCATTATTTTTCTGAAAAAGAATTCACATTTAATAATATTAAGCAGGGTAATCGAAATACATTGCTTGGAAAAAATGGAGTAGATGGATTAAAAACTGGTCACGCTGATGTTGCTGGGTATGGATTGACTTTTAGTGCTAAACAGGGAGATAGGCGGTTGATCGGTGTTGTGAATGGTCTGCAATCTGCGAAAGAGCGCGGAGTTGAAGCTACCAAACTTATGTTATTTGGATTAAATGGATTTGAAAATATTGTATTATTTGATGCAAGGACAGAAATTCTATCAGCACCAGTATGGCACGGCAGCTCAGATTCCATAGGCTTAGTATTAGAAAAACAATTTGAGATAGTTGTGCCAAAAATTGTAAACAGAGATCAGATTGTGATAAAAGCGGTATACAATAGCCCAATTCTCGCACCTGTATACAAAAATCAAGAGCTTGGTGTACTGCGCGTTTATATTGCTGATGAATTTGTAAAAGAAATTCCACTTCTAGCTTCTCACGATTTAAGGGTCGGCAGTATCTTTATGCGATTAAGACAGAGCATCATATCCTTTTGGCGTGATATTTAGGTAGTTTTGTATTATGATGGTGCGTGGGCTGTTACGCGCATAGTGGTTTTTATATTATTGCAAACAGGTATGAGCACAGCAAATAAATCGCGGTGCATAACCCTGGGTGGGTTTGTTTTACTGTTCTATTACGTACCTAAGGTGATCTGCGTTGTCCAAATAAGACCTCACAATCCTTAAAAAACAATTTATTATACCAACTAACCCTATCTAATAATTAATTTAATGTTGAAACAACGTAGCAACACTTTAGCTGTACTTGAAATAGGAACCTCAAAGATAATTTGCTTAATATGCAAGGTTTTGAAAGATGGATTACAAGTTGTTGGCGTTGGATACAACCAATCGAGCGGTGTGAAAGCTGGAATTATAACAGATCTGAAATTGGCAGTCAGCAGCATAACGCAAGCTGTGGAATCAGCTGAGCAGATGGCTGGAGAGCGTATCCAGCGAATTTATACAGCAATATCTTCCAATAATTTATTATCTCATAGGAATTACTCTGATTTATCAATAGTGGGGCACGAGATAAACTCAAAGGATCTGCATAAATTGCTTATACAGGTCGTTGATCGGTATGCGAATCAAGATCTGGAAATCCTACATTCTTTTGTATATGACTATATATTGGACGGTAATAGAGGCATCACAACTCCGCTTGGTATGTATGGCAATAAACTTGGTGCTGATCTTCATGTGGTGACAGCCCCAGTTGCAACTGTTATGAACATAACAAATTGCCTTGCTAAGTGCCAGCTTGAGTCTCAAAGCTATATTTCAGCGTCATACAGCTCTGGCCTTGCATGTCTCACACAAGATGAGATGCAACTTGGGGTTACTCTAATAGAATTTGGTGCTGGTTGCACATCAATCTCGATATTTTATAATGCACAAATGGTTTTCACAGATGGTATACCAATAGGTGGTATGCACATCACAAATGACATAGCAAAAGGCTTATGTGTTAATATCACAACAGCAGAGAGGGTCAAGAATTTATATGGTACTGTGATATTGACGACAGATAACAATAAGGATGTCGTTGAAATCAGCACAGAAGAAGATGGTGAATCGGAAAATGTCTTGATAAATCGTGCATTATTGGTCGAGATAATTCGCTCAAGAGTCGAGGAGATATTAGATTTGATAAAACAGAAATTAGATGAACATAAACTCGATATACATAGTAATAAAATCGTGATTACTGGTGGCGGAGCTAAGCTAAACGGCTTAAAGGAATTATTAAGTTATGTATTTGTAACAAAAGTCAGGCTCGGACAGCCACAAGCCATTAACGGGTTGCCAGTGGATTCTATGACTCCTGAATTTACTACTTCTATTGGTATAGCGTTTTATGGGGCAGATCAATGGATGAATAACGCAAACGCATTTAGCAAGCATGAACCTGGTATAAAATTCTTAAAATGGGTTAAAGATCTTTGGAGTGGTTCTTGAGCTGCATATAATATAGTGTTTTTCGATCAATTAATAGATATAGTCATCCAGAGTTCGCGTTATAGATAAGTCAGTACGTAGCAGCATTCAAGACAAAGTCGTCATTGCGAGGAGGCGTAGCCGACGCGGCAATCTAGAAAAATGTTTATTCTAGATCTAAAGCGGTTACTATGCTGCCCTCACAATCTGACTCATCCCTTTAGAAATTAATCTGTGTGGAAAGTGTTGGAAGAAAGCTTTTTAAGCTGGATCCCTACGTCAGGTTCCAAAAAGATGGAACCTTCCTCTGGATGACAATGGAGGAAATGCTAGAAATTCCAGCATTTCCTGTATAATAATTTCTAAAGGTGTGGGTCAGATCATGATGACGTAATTTTAGAGGTTTTGCGCCTAAATTTTAATTGGCAATTCGCGCTATATAGTTTCTTAAAACTTCATCCAACGAAAACTTCTCTCTTGCCTCACATGGTGTTTTTGGTAGCATCTGAAGGTTATATTGTAAATCAAAAGCGTTACCATAAAGCCGCTCTATAGGCAAAGTATTGTTGTGCAGGCCATCTATGGTCGCTATAAGCAAAAATAACAATACATTTTGTGCATTTGCACTAGCAGACGGTAGTCTAAATTCAATTCTCTTAGCCGATTTTATGCTATCTGGTATGCGAACAACTGCTGTTCTGTTGTTAAAGCCCCATGCGATGTGTGTTGGAGCTAAAAATCCAGGGACGAATCTTTGATACTCATTTTCTGCGGGGCCTGTAATAAAATACATAGCACTTTGCAAGTGCGATAATATGCCGCCTATACAATTTATTAACATATTATTTGATGATAAATCGCACTTTGAAAAAAGATTTTCATGTGAGATAACATCGTGCAAACTAACGTGAAAATGCATTGACGAGCCATAATCATCTAATTTAGGCTTCGGTGAGAAATCTATGCCGAGATTATGTAGAGCTGCGATTCGAAGCAATAGCTCTTTATGTTTTGAGACTATACAGTCTCCGTCAAAGGTTAATTTCTGATGTTTTATTATAATTTCATATTGATCTTTGCCATTTTCTTTTACGCACGTAATAGCGTGAGATGCCAAATCAGATATAAAGCGATTTATACATTCTTCCTTGATGCTGTTGTCATTCAATACAATATAAAACTCTAGCTCAATTCCAATGACCATATAACAGCCATATTCCTTCTCCAAAAAGCTGGAGAAATATGGGATGTAGAGTGTCGGATCCAATAAGTCGTAATTATAGTATTTTCCATTTGCGTTAATAGGGTGTTGCTCGTCGCTCATGTAGATTTTACTACACTTCGACTCCTTGCGCCTACTATTAACGTGAAGCGAAAACACTATAGCGTCTCTACAATTTCCGCTATGCTTAAGATCCATCGTTGTTGATATCATTGAACAGCAATTTTAATTATACCAATTCGTTAAGTAGACCTCTTGAAAAATTCACTCTATTTTGACCTAAGTATTGCGATTGGCGAAAGCCTTGCCGCTTTGAGTGCAGGATATATTGTTGCAATTATGGAAATAAATAGAGCTATCGAAAGTGTGATCAAAACATCATTCATAGAAAGCTCTACAGGAAGGCTGGTTAGGAAATATATAACAGGGTCAAATAATGTAACCCCTGTCAAAGATTCGAGAAACGCTCTTATTCTCTCTATGTTAAGTGAAAAAAGAACTCCGAGTATGCAGCCAGAGATTGCGCCTATAAAGCCTATCATAGAACCGCATATCATAAATATTTTGATTATGGAGAAAGAGTTCATTCCAATAGTTTTAAATATTGCAATACTTGCTTGTTTATCATTTACGAGCATTGTGAGGCTGGTAATGATATTGAACGCAGCAATCATAATTATTAACGATAAGATGAAAAACATTACATTTCTCTCTATACGTAGCGCTGCGATCAAGGATTCATTTTGCGTTGTCCAATCAACAACCGATAACGGCATATTTTGTTTTTGGATTAATTCATTCAGCTTATTTCTAACATCTTTGAGCTCTGTGTGATCATTTAACACAATTTCTATACCGCTGATCTTCCCACCAGTTCCGAAAAAGACAGTCGCGAGTTTCATTGGCATGAATATAGTTGTGCTGTTATATTCTTGCATACCAACATCAAATATTCCGACTATCTTAAATGTCTTTGCTCTCGGGATAGAGCCTATTACGAGATTATCTAATTTTGGTGCTACTAATTTTATACTGTCCCCAACAGAAACTTTTAATTGCTCTGCCAAGGATATCCCTATGAATATCCCGCTATTGGCGCTATATTCATCAAAGCTGCCATAGGTAAGCGCATCCGCCATAATTGGCTTCTTCTCTAAATCAGATCCATCCATCCCACGCACTAAAGCACCAGTGATGCTATTTCCTAAGATCATAGTGTGATCTATTATGGTTGGTGCGGCAAAACGAACATTAGCTATATTTGAAATAGCGTGGTTCAAATCATCGTCTACTGGCATAAGATGATGATTGCTTGCAACTACAGTGATATGTCCATTGATGCCCAATATTCTCTTGACTAACTCAACTTCATATCCACGCATCACAGACATTACTACAATTAAAACACTCACACCAAGAGCGATACCAATTAGTGAGAGTGCATTAATAACGGAAATAAAGCTATCTTTCCGCTTTGTAATTAAATATCGACATGCAATCTGCCATTCAAAATTTCTTATCATTGATGCAACTCAGGAGTATAAAAAGAGTTATATTGCAAGAGTCTTATTACAAATAAACAAAATCTATCACATATCATAAGTTTACTATTTACTCTACATGCTATAGTTACTAAAATCTGACTGTGAAAGCAATCATTTTTAACTAAATTAGGTATACTGCTGTGCTGGGTTTTATAGGAGTTTTTATTACTATTATTTGTGTGTTTGGGGTTTATACTTTAGGTGGAGGCAACATAACGGTTGTGGCAAAAGCACTCCCACTTGAGATGATACTTATTGGTGGTGCAGCTGTTGGTGCATTCTTAATAACCAATAAATCTGACACAATCAAAAAGGTTTTTAAGCAAATGCTATGGAGCTTTAAAGGCCCAAAATGGCATGCACGCGATTACCTTGATATACTTTGTTTACTTTATGATATAACAAAAAGTATACGCGCTAAAGGCATGCTTTCTATAGAGGAGCAAATTGAAAAGCCAGAAGAGAGTGTTATTTTTCAGAAATATCCACAAATCTTAGAAGATACAGTTGCGGTTACTTTTATTTGTGATACATTGCGCCTAGTTGCCATGCGCCTCGAAGATGTAAATCAGATTGAGGAGGCTATGGAAAATAAGTTAAGAAAGATGCATAGCGAGAAGCTATGTGTTTCGAATGCTCTCATCAATACTGCGGACGGACTTCCAGCACTTGGAATCGTTGCGGCAGTCCTGGGTGTTATTAAAACTATGGCGAGCGTTAACCAACCTCCTCAGATTTTAGGAGCTATGATCGGTGGAGCACTTGTTGGTACATTCTTAGGTGTATTTTTGTCATACTGTATAGTTGGCCCTATAGGTAAAAAGCTAGAAGCACTTGTAGAAGAAGATCATCATTTTTATCTTGTGGTGCGAGATGTAATCCTAGCGCACATGCGCGATAATCCTCCACAAGTGTCTGTTGAGATAGGAAGGGCGAACGTGCCTAGCCATTATCAACCAACGTTTATAGAGCTTGAAAACGCTGTAAACGACGTGCAAAATATTGTTGAAAGAGAAAAAGAGAGCGAGTGAGCAATCCTATAGATAGATTGAAAAGTTTAGTTGCTGATGATTTAGCGAAAGTCGACAGATATATCATCGATTTCGCTAAAAGCAAAGTGACGGATTTGGTTCCTGATATCATATTATATATATCAAATGCAGGCGGTAAACGCCTGAGGCCTTTGTTTACGCTTGTCTGTTCTCGGATGTTGGATTGTGATACAGAAAATCCCATTTTGCTAGCGACTGCTGTTGAATTTATACACACAGCCACGTTGTTACACGACGACGTCGTGGACCAAAGTGTTCTACGCAGAAATATGAAAACTGCAAATAACATTTGGGGAGATAAGGCGAGTATTCTAGTTGGAGATTATCTATTCAGCCAGGCCTTCAAGCTCATGGTTCAAACAAATTCTCTCTCAGCACTTGACACGCTTTCTCACGCTTCTGCTATCATTGCAGAAAGCGAGGTGTGGCAGCTTCAGCTTATAGGTAAGCTTGATATTGCACAGGAAGATTATCTCAAATTGATAACCACAAAGACTGCTGTTTTATTCGCTGCTGCTTGTGAAGTTGGTGGAATAGCAGCAGGTGCAGCGTCTGAGATGAACGTATCACTCTATGCATTTGGATTAAACTTCGGCATAGCATTCCAAATAATGGATGATTTTTTAGATTATTTCGGAGATTCTTTGCAATTTGGCAAACAAATAGGGAATGACTTCATGGAAAGCAAGGTTACTCTTCCTATAATAATGTTGTACAATCTCGCAAATCCATCAGAAAAAGTAACTTTAGATAATGCTTTTATTGCGCGGGAAAAATCTAATGGAGATTTTATGGAGATAAAAAGCCTGTTACAGAAATATAATGTGCGGGACGCGATAATGGAAGTTATTTCTAGCTATTCTACTACTGCGCTTAGAGCCATGGATGGCTGCGGAGATTCTGAATACAGCATTTTACTGAAAGAATTAACAATATATGCAACATCTAGGTGTTATTAATTGTTCTGCTAAAACTAAACCTCATAAACTGACGCACTCCTTAGAAATTAATCTGTATGAAATGGCGGAATTTCTAGCATTTGCCCCAAAGTCATCTAGAGCAAGCCTACTAAGTCATCCAGAGCTAAGCGCGAGGATCTTCCTTTATGGGAGTTGGTATAAGGAGTGCGTCAGCTCATAAGTGCATATTGTAGAAAAATATATATTTATATCAGCTATGCGTGCGAAGAATTGAAAGATTTTTCTAATTTTTTGAAAAAATCTTGGTGAAAATTGCGAGAGGTTCATTTTGTTGCTTGTGAGCTTTTATCCTTTATGATATATTTTCTCTAAAGATAACAGCTACTTGTAAGCGCTATGGAGCACGTTAAGACTAGGAAGATGCCATCTGGAGGCGGTGCGGTTTTGCATATGAACTTTGATGTAAAGGAATATATAAGGAAGTTTGAGGAGTCTGGATTTTATTGAGAAACTTGCCACGAAGGAGCAGGTGGAGTTGCTAGGCGAGCGGGTTGAGTCGCTCAGCCAGAGTACAAAGGAGCAGATTGAGTCGCTCAGGCGTAGTACAAAAGAACAGATAGGGGGTATTAGGCTTGAGCTCGAGAAGTTTGCTACGAAAGAGCAGCTTGCACAGGTAAGAGAGCGTGTTGCCGACATTGCAAGGGATGTAACGATCATAGAAAAGAGCATTGCGAACCTTGAGAAAGAAGTTTCGGGCATTAGAGGTGAGATTGTTTCGCTCAAAGATGAGTTCAATAAGAGCTTATTACGAATAGAATCAAGGATGGAAAAAAGAGTTCGAGAAGTTTGCAACAAAAGAACAGGTCAATTCTCTGCATGTTGTAACAGCGGAACAGATCAACTCTTTGCGTATTGAGACGAAAGAACAGATCAACGCCTTATCTAGCGATCTCAATATTCAACTTTCAGCCTTTGAAGCAAAGATGCTCAAATGGATACTTGGCGGCGTATTCGGCGGCATCTTTTCTGCGCTTGGCATGCTTACTAAGTTCTTGTTTTTTTAAAAGCTCTGTTTAAATGTGAGTAATTATATAGTAAAGGCAGTTGAAAAGGCTTCGGATTAGAGTAATAAAGTTTATAGAAAGTGGTAGCAGTAAGTCGGAAGCATCGAGAGTTTTTAGTGTAGCCCGTAGTACAATTTTGAAGTTGTTCAAAAGGAGATCTGAG
>JABFOW010000036.1:5841-20388 GCA_022817725.1 Archaeoteleia sp. ZL-2020 | reverse complement strand
TATCATAATATACATATTTTTCATCATAAAGACTTAGAGGTTATGTTGTGTTTATATGTTAAAGAATTTTATATAATACAAATTACAAATTTCACTTTACATTGTTATATCGTTTACAGTATTGATAATGTCACACATATTTTAATATCTTTATCTCACTAATGCAATTTCACTTTAGGCTCCTTATTTGTTGGTAGACATTTCCGCATGTGTGTCCTTTAAGGGTTAAATTTAAAAATAAAAAATAACTAATGTATATATTTGACAGTTCCTTATTTAACTAATTTCATGCACTACTGTTTCTTTTACAGATTTCATGACAAACAACCATCATCACTTAAATGAAAAAGAATTCCACAATGCATTGAAGATTGTCCTGCCCAATGCAAAAGATTGGGATGGCAATCGCCTTCGGAAGAAAACAAAATAATGTACATATTACATTTCTTATTACACATCTTCTAAATAAAAGTATAATAACGTTAATCTTGCTTTATTATTTTATATTACAATTAATTTCGAAAATAAAATTATCATTTTATTTACTATATTTTAATCTTGCAAATATTAAAATATAATTAATCTAATATATTTACAAGAATTAAAAACAAAAAATAGTCAAAATAAACATTTATTTCAAATAGGTTTTATTTTTACATGCAATTCTTAATTGTTAGAAATGTAACGCTATAGCCCAACGTTACATTTCTAGCTAGCTAGATACTGGTTGGTTTCTAACCTCAAATTACAATTTTCTACTCGGGAATGACTAGTTTTTGACGAGTTTCTCGTCAAAAACTAGCGAGTGCATCGCGAGTTTCCCACGTCTAGTAACTCGTGAGATTTAGCATTACACGGCTTGATAGTAACTCATTAGTTTGCTTCACAAGTAACTCGTCATAGAAATAGTCAAACTTGCGTAAGCAAGTCCCTAACATAAAGCTGGAGAAAATTTCTATCTGGGTTAGCCGATCTTCACAACTGGGCTAACGTTGTCCCAATGTCGACAACAAAACGTCAAAGTCAGTGATGGACCCATGCTGGCCCATATGGCCATTATGATGCCATACTTATGCCGACTATTGGTCCTCAACGGTGGCCCTATTGTAAATATCTGCTTGGGTTGCTTTTTTCGGATCTGGCACCATCTTATATAAATATAATCGGCTCACACGAGTTAAAGATTCATTATGCATTAGGATTTTTTAAACCTTCAATCTCTTGAAGGTAACTTTTCTATATACTTTGAATGTTAAGTTATTATTATTTTCTATATACTTTGATTCTATAGACTTTGCTTATGAAGCAAACAGAAATAGTCGCCTTAGATGATTTTGATGGTTCATTAATTTTTCTTCTCAATCGTTACTACAATTTTGATCCCTGCGGTAAGGTAGCCTAATGCTTTTTATTATATCGATTTTTAGGACACGATACTTCTATCATACATAGTTTATAGTTTCTGGTATAGTTGCATTGAAGGGAACTGTTTTGTAAAATTAAATATGATCACATCTCTGCGGTGTGACCCTGTATTAATTTCGTCAAGTACTTGTATCTAATTAATGTTAGACATTATAAATTCACTTTGACATAATTGAAATTCATAAGTATATACACTGTAATAATGAATAAATTAAAAAGTATTTAAGAAGTAAATGTGTAACATTATTAACATTTCTGAATTACGCGCATTTTCAGAACTGATCAAAGATGATGTATTTTGTTTGATTAAATCTCGATGCATTTTATCGATTTGAAATAATAAAAGAGTCATTTTTCAGCGTAATCTTACCTTAAAGTAGATTGAAACTACATGGAATTGGATTCTTGATCATCAATCTTACTCAGTTGTTGCTGCTGCCTTAGCCCTTGATGCTGCTCTTGAGATGTCGGTCTACAAGGACCTCCCAGCTTTCCAGGTGCTGAGTAAGTGTTTGTGCTGACGTTATTGAACTTCAGGCAAGCCGCACTTGTACCCGACGCAGGAGCACTTGACATGCGCACGTTTTGATTTTTCTTGCAAATTTGCCAATCAAACATACTGCAACTTATAAATGGCAATCGAATAATATTTATTTGAAAGTTTCAACATGAATATTGATTTTAATAAGGCTTATTTGTAATTTAACAGCATTTAATCTATGATTATTCTAATCATAAAAATGAACCTTTAAGAACTAGTTTGTCTTTAATTATAGCAACCAGTGATCACTGTTGGATTGGAACGTTGATGCAACAAATATTAAGTTTCGATTCATCGTCATCACAACAGTGTTTTATTTCACACTGAGAGAAAACTGGATAGTTTTTGGAACCATATACCTATGGTGAATACGTAAATAGTCACAAGAACCATATTCCGTGGTAATGATTACCAGAAATGTGATAACAGTAACCATAAAGTGACATATGGGAATAATAACCACACAGTCTTGTGATTTTACGATCCAACAATAATGTCTGGTCATGATAATCATACTAGATTAGTTATTGAAACTACAAGAAATATATACGTTGCTATGGTTATGTAAATGTCAATATAGCATTGGAAAAAAACTGAATTACAAGTTTATTGTAAATAGGCAAAAATACGATAAAGCACTTTAGAAAAGTGTGACTTAGATTCGAATTGAAGGGAAAGTATAAATTTATAGAAATAATAATTGGTCAAAACTATAAAAGGTAATAGGATTGTCTGTAACCATACAAAAATGGTTGGATCGTACATTCACTATCTTGTATGGATATCATAACCATATTTTTCTCTAAGTGCACATTCTGCGTGATAATCAAGTTGGTTCTCTCCAGTACGACCATCACCGCGAAGTCGAGCCCTTTTTTCCGACTGATCGATTGTTTTTCGACCATTGGATATATCTCCAACACCCTTGCCAACACGAAATCAATCTCTGGTACAGCAATAACAGCAATCATCCTCCATATAGCAAGAATCTCTAAATGGATCGTTGTTATTTGTAGTATTTATTTGCTTTATCGCATTCTGTTTCATATACATGACTTTCGTGGTGGGTAAGCATGATCGTGAAGAACAATTTTTGCAAAATATGTCTTCATAATCAATTGGAACGGTACAGCTGTCTAATTTTCGACATTAATCTGAAATAAAATATCAAAAGTTACCGATTAACTGAATACAAGTGTTCATTAACAATTTTTTAAAAGCATTAATTTGAATATAATATATTTAAAAGTGAATTATGTAACTACTGGGAGAGGAAATTACCTTAGTGGGAACCACGAAGTTTCTGGTACTTCCTAACAAGGTAACCGTCCCAAACTTAACAACGCCGATATGATCTAAATATCTTTTGGATTAATTTTAAACTAATTATAATAAGAATGATTGAAACAATTAAAATAAGCACACTTTTTTCCAAAAGATGTTCTCCAGAAAAGTTTCACCAAAATTGAAAAATAGAAATTTGCCTGTAAACTGTAAATAATTATATTTGTTCACAGAAAGATTACTTCTCAACATCTATAATCCTGCATCTTTTTCACAAAATTACGTTCGTTTGATTAAGAGTCAATTCACAAATATTTTCTTTCTTTTTTTATTGACATTACAAAATATACACTCTGTTTCGTAACGTGGCAATCTCTCCTTAAGTTTAAAAAATTTTAAGAAAAACTTGGAAATTCCTCAAAATTGAGACATTTCATAGTTTTTCCTTAATACCTCTAAAAAATAGGAAAACCTATTAAATGTTGGGCATCATTCAGATATTTTCCATTTATCAGTTTTTTTGATAAATGAATTTCACAATATATTTGAGTTTTTCAGAGTTTGATAATTATAAACAATTACTTTAGAGAATATAAAACTAACTAGCTCCTTATGGAAATAGTGAATGTCTTGAGAACATTGGACTAATTTGTTAACTTATGTGAACATATATTTCTTTAATAACCTCTTAAAACCTTTGAAAAATTCTGAAATGTCTCAATTTTTCTAGTTTTACAGAGTTTTTTATAAAAATATTTTTAGTAGGGTATACATTACGGTTGTACGTACATTCGTTACGAACAAACAGAGTGGAAAAAATCGCTCATGAACCTGCATACGTTTCGCGGGCTATTCATGGAAGATGTTTTTTCTACTCTATATACTCTTTGGTAATAAACGTACTTCCTACGTACGCGAAAATAGTAATACGTACTAAGGATGATTTTTAGGATCAATGGAAACATCGATATTTATTTTCGTATCCCAGTAAACAAGATCTTATTTAAACACATCAAAAAAGTAAAAATATATAACGCGAATGAATACGATGTCTTTACATAAAAAATTGGTATTGGAACGCATAAGAGTTGTATTAATATTTAATTCATAAAATGTATTACCATTTTTCAATCTCGATTTTCATAGGTAATTTTACACATTTCATGAATTTTGTTCGTCTGTGACAAAACGAGGCATAATTGTTTAAGAGCATAACAAACAATTCTTGTAGACAAATTAAATATTCATCACCGGCGCAATACCCGAGTCACGCTGTCATAAAACTATTTCTTGTATTGCATGTTCACTGAAAAAACAATTTGGTTATCGTAACCAAATTTTGATCCGGCGAACCAAATAGTATGGTTAAATAATGATTAACCAAATTTATGGTTAAGGTAACTCAAAAATTTGGTTACAGATATTTGGTTCAGAGAACCAAATAATTTATTTATCTGAATTATAAATTTGATTAGGCAAAGGCAATATTTTGTATTACTTTAAGGAGATATCACCATTCATTAGAAACATATGTTACCGACCTTATAAGTTGTAACCAATTTTGCTCAATATAAATATTTCTGTGATTATGAGATGCAAAAAAAGTCACCTCAAGTCTTTCATTTCATACGAATCCTATGAAACAAACAACAAACAATTTGGAAGATTAGAATTATCGTAAAATTGGAACGTTTTCATGCTTAAGAACGGCGACAGCTGCACACCTGGAAAACGAGTTACAATTTCAAGATAATTCTAATCTTCCAAATCGTTTGCTGTTTGTTTCATGGGATTAGTATGTAATGAATGATTTGAGATGACTCCTTCTTTTGCCTTTTACAATCGCAGAAATGTTTATAATAATCACATTACTGAAAAACTATTGTTCGGTATTGCAGAAAGGCGTTTCACCCCCTTAAAGATGTATAAGCAATACAACAGAAAATGTTTTATAATTTTTGTTGAATGTTAAAACTATTTGTGAATATCACTATATTACTCAGGCTGAAATATTTCAGACTACCTGTCACACGCAATGTAGCGGTGCGATAGTCCGTTTAGCGTTGTTCGTGAAAGCATGTTGGAGTACAGTTTTACCGTCCAAGCTAACTGCAACGAATTTTGCTGAATATAATCGTGGCTGTAGAACAATTAGAAGACGATGTCTAATATTTTAGAATCTTCTGTATCTCTTTCAGTAAATCTTTTACTCAGTATAATATAATATGTTTCATGTATAGCCATATATGCAAACTAATATTTCATATGTTTATGTTTCAAAGTGGCCCATATATGGCCGCATAAGAAACAAGTTTCACTTAACACTGTTAATAATCCGGTGTTGAGCCGTGTAGAAATGGTGTGAATTCTTTTTTAGAGGGACCTTTGAAGAAATCCTATTATAAAGACTTAATATTATTAATCTTTAACAATATTTAGAAAAAATGTAAATGTGAAACAATTGGACATAAGGTCACTTTCTACATTGGCATTTGTGGCTATCATTAGTAAGCTAAAATTTAAATTATATTTTCATTTTACTTAATGGCGTAAACGTGAGCAGTGATTGCGGATGATAATGTTTAAAAATAGTTGTGTTAATTCAACATAACAATTTTTTGATTTAACTAAAGATTTTGTTCAATCAACCAAACATTTTGAACATAATGTTGATATATATTTGGTAGTATAACATATTTTTGATGATGTTTCCGTTAAATTTTATCCGTTTTACATTCGACATACAATTTGGTACATAATTCTACATTCGTTTAATTTATTGCTAGTGGTACACAATTGACCATGTGGTGCGTGTACAATTTTTAGGGTAATGAAGATTATATTTTACTTTTAAACGGTGTTATCAGGAAATATACCTTATGTATATTAAATAATCTTTTATATTTCTTATCATGAATTTGTGTTACACTAAGAATTGAAACCGTTATTCTAGTAAACTGATATGTTACTACATCGACAACGTTACAGCTAAAACACGTGTTAATGTGACAGCCAGTATTCGCTGTCCGAATATTAACACTTGAAACCCCGTGGAATATCTAATTTTTCGCTTTTTAAACTGATTTGTTTTCTGTAGATTTGTAAAATTAGGAATATCAGTATCTTTCATTTCAAATTAATCTACAAATTGGGATCAGATTTGTATCAATTCAACGAATTTGTTTTTCCGAGTCAAATCGTTATTCCCCTTCTCTCCTCTACCATAAACAAAAAAACATTATTGAATCCCAGTCATAAAACCTTGGAAACCCACCTCGTATTTAATTGTCTTGTGGTACAAGCTGCTTTGCGAATATTTGAAATAAAAATGTTCATAACTTGTCAATTTTAGTTTTCGATAACTGATCTTGAAATTTTGAAATTTGAAATAATTATTGGCATATAGATTTATTTACTGATAATACATAATATTTACAAATATTAGACAATAAATTCGACTTAATTACTGATAATACATAATATTTACAAATATTAGACAATAAATTCGACTTAATTGATACATTAAATATAATTATTCTATATGTAATGAATAAATAGGGCTTCGATCAAATTGCCCTCATTATGATAATTGTTTTGAAATCCTCTTTTGTTAAAATTAAGAAAATGGTGTCTGTCCCTGGTGTTTTTACCAGTTGGATATATCCTTATCAGTTGGATATATCCTAATTGACCAGTCACATCGGCCACATTCGAATAATTTACTTTAAGTATGATTCAAATAATTATTATAACTACATAACCAAAATAATGTAAACAATTATAATTGTTTAAAACAAATGAAAATGAAAATTTAAAATGAATTGACAACAGAAATTATATTAATAACAAATTAAAAGTCTGAATAAATATAAACATTATATTAGTCACTAATTCGTATACAAAAATTGAATTTTGATGATCGAAACGTATAAATAAATAAACATACACTTGCATTCTAGGAACATTGATGAAATTAACGGATGAGCAAAATATTTTTTAGTAACTTTATTACCGTATTAAAAAAAATGCGAGGTCAAATTAATTTTCTATTTCTAGAGTTAATGATAACTTAAAAATTCTCGTATATCAACATGCATAAATATTTATATTAAAATATTAAAATTATTTGCAGGCTGCAAAACCCTAAAACAATCTGTCCCAACTCGTGAGGAATTTTCTTAAATATTTGACTTAAACGCTGTTGTGATCAAAAGTGTATTATTGATTTTTCTAACTGATAAACTCTTTACGAATTCGAGTTTTACAAAAACAAATATAATTATTTATAAATAAATGTTTTACGGACACGTTAAAAATACACAATGCGAAGATGTCTGTTCGTAAAAAATGTCTTTTCGGGACTGTGTAAAGTGACACAACGATATATATCTATGTTTCAATAACTAATTTGTCTATGCGTTTATAAATTATTTTATATATGACTTGACAAGCATCTTGCAATTCTTCCATGTACGAGCGACGGACCCGACGCTCAAGTTCTCCAATTATTGAAAACAAGGTTTGATGATCCTCGAATACAAAAAGGAAAGGGAATTCGAATTTGTGTTTATATCTAAAACAAATATAAAAGTACATTGCCATTAGTTTAATTATTAATGTACAAGAATATTACTTAATATATTACTAATTACAAACCCTACCGAGTAACTATTTTTCAATTCAAATTTGTTAATATTTGAAAGTTGTAATAAAATTAGAACAGTTTTTTTCATTCAACAAAATTATTTTCTTGTTTTACGGTAAACAAAATGTGTTGTTGAATCAACAAAACTGTTTTTCTGAGTGCGTAATCTTCTAAACTTTTTAATTGTAATGTTGTAATGTATTTGGTAATGTTTATGGAATTTCCTTGGAATATAAAAAAGCATTTAATAATTACATGCTCCACAGGTATCTAAATTTCTGCCAGAGTTTGACGCGTACCATCACCTCCCGATTAGTTTCTGGAGGTTCTAAATGCACGGATTGAATTTCTTCCGCGCTCGGCTCGAAGGTATTTAGCCGCTCTTTCATCCTTTTGTTATATCTGTTTACAACCTTAATTTTGTCTGTAGGAATATGTTAATTTTGCTTTAAACAGAATTATACAGAGTTTGTTTGAATAAAAACATATAAACAATATATTTCTCACAAAAATTATATGTAAAAACATAAATAATAGAATTTTTAAGAAGGTTATAACGATTGGTCACACATTCATGGTCAACATTTTAAATATCCATTTTGAAAATGTTTGAAAACTTTATGTTCAGGAACCAAAAGAAGTGCAACAAAAAATTATATTTCATTATAATTACAGATTTGTTTAATGAATTAGGTGAAAATGTATTTATGTTCTTTCGCATTTGAATTTAAGTCAGGTTTCGATATTTTAATTTTTGTCGTTTGATACCTATTTAATACAAACACAATATTTATATAAATCTATATTCATAACAAACATCTCTATAAGTCAACGCACAAGCATTTCGGTAAGCTGTAAACAAATATATCAGCTAACGATACGCATGCGTACTAGACGAAGCCCAACATGCGCAAATGTTTTCAAATATGCATAATGTCACGTGTCAGACGTTGTATTTACATACATTGTTACGCTATTATATATATAAAAAATATTAATATATGCTTAATTTTGAAAAAAATTAATTAAACAACCGCACAATAAAATGTTGATAGATATTTATCGAATTATTGTTTACTTTGATATAAATGCAAACAAATGTAAAATTAATATATTGTATTTTTCGAATTATATATTTATATATTTAAAAATATTATTATATTAATAAATTTCATATTTATTTACCGAATCCATGAAGCCAATCAATCGAATCGGTAAAAGCCTCCTTCAAATTTTCGATTCGGAAAAACGGTCTTGTCTTAATGACAAGATTCAGAACGTCAGAACTTTTGTCTATCACATCACAGAAGAAAGAAATAAATTCATCATTAGTGAGGGCGTTAATCTCAGTTATTGTTAACCGACTCGTAATTTGTTGTTCGTCGTTTTCAAGGAAATTCAAGTTATTGTCATCCACGGTATAAGTCACTGATGGTTTATAAAAATCACGAAGAGGCTCAGTACAAACTGTTTAAGTGCCTAATGGCGGTATACTACACTAAGGCAAACGCATAGCTAGCACCAGTAACCGTATAGTGCTGGCAGGCATGCGTATAGCTGCTCAGCGCTATACGTACGCTGGTACCTAAAATTATTTTTCTCAGTGTAGCGGATTTGAATCGTATTTTTTTTCTAACTGAATAGTAATTTTAAACATATTGTGTCAAGAATATAAATTTGTATTGTTAATTAATCATATATGTTGTAATTAATTCTAAATATAAAGTTAGTACATGTCACGAGTACTTGGATTTTGAGAAAGGTATTTTAATGATCGCCATCTATCTGTCAATTTTTCAAATAAAGTATCAGATACATAATATCTCTCATTACATTCTATAATTTATACCAATACAATTTATTAAATGTAAATATTAATTACTTCCATATTGTATTTCACAGGTTATGGGCATGTGTAACTTGAGAAACGATATAACGTAAACTCTTGTAATAAGCGGATTTACCCAAATCTCGAGTTGTAAACCGCTTTCAGTCTAATAAAATTTCAAAACCTGAGGGTTTGAATTTCGAAGAGGGGCGCACTTCTGGCGCTTCAGGGGAGATGCTTTTGTGCTCGCCTCTTTCTCCCCGCGATAAAGATTCAATGCAGCTATGTTTGTTTTTGCGCTTAGAAAGGTTTTCCAAAATTATTGCCCCTGCATTCGTTACATACAGATGCATACAATTTTTCGAGTTTACGTCTCGTCGGACAGCAGGAAAAAATACATACAGTGTTTATCAACTCCTCGCATGTCTTTGTCATGTGTTATTAGTAAAGTATGGATCTTAGTTGATATCAATCGATCGAACATTTATACATCTTTATATTCATTTGACCAATGAAATATTGCATTGATATTATAATCATAGGGGTGAGTTATTAACTTTTTGAGATTGATGCTTAATTTTCCGAATTAGGGGAAAGTGAAGATTTGTGATATGTTTCTCACTATGCGAATTACGTCGGGGGGTTATGTTTTCCCACGTATTTTGACCTCCTAAGTCCTGATGACCTGTGGACGTTTTCAATGATACCGATTGACATCAGTGTAAATACATAAAAAGATTCATTACGAGGTTTCGAAGCACGTGCTCTTTTATATGATTAGTTATGTGTCATATTATATTCAAACATTAATTAAATACAACAAAATTATTAACATTGTATAAGCAATTGAACATTAAATAACTTTATAAATGGTGTTGTATTATGTTATTTATATTTAAGTATATATATATATATATATATATATATACATTCAGTTACTATACCGTTATTTTGATGAAAATGCGTTCTGATTTATTAAAATTCATAAATACCGTCTTGAATGCCTGAGTAAGCAGTATTGAGGCGCGTTCCGAGAGTGCGATCAGCGCACCAATCAGGAGCGACCGTCATTTCGTCGAGCGCGCCATTATATATAATGTCGCTGTTTTACCGACGTTTGCCCGTTCTTTTTAATTATAAATGTAATATTTAAATCACGTTTTTAAATTCGTTCTTTCTCAAACTGGTTTCTACTATAAAACTATATTCATTAAATATATATATATATACAAAAGTTTACTGTAAAATTCTATTGAATAATAAAAAAATGTCATAAATTAAATCAAATGTCATAAATTAAATCGTATAAAAACGCACGTACTTCTCGCCCGTCTCCTTTCCGACGTCGAGTAGAACTCGCGAGAGAAGTGTAAAAAAGAAATCGCGGCACAATAGACGTACACGCGAAAGAGAAATAGAAAGAGAAATGGTGAGAGCAAGATGGCCGTATAAAAGTAACCCGTGTCTCTGTACGGCTCTTCTTCAAAAGACTCGGAATATTGTCCGGCAGTGCAAACAGTCACAGACACACTCTGTGTTCCACTTTACTTCGAGGCTGCCAAGACGCCTCATGTGTTTGCCCACAGGCAAATGTGTTTCCTTAGGCTGTCGGCGATATTTGGACGAGCACGGTGCCAAATACTTCGTCAATTTTCGGCGTAATCTATCGAGAGCACGCTCTCAAAGCGAAGAGATGAGAGGGTATTACGAGAAGAATGTACTGTCAAATGTCAAACGTGTCCCGCAAACGTCTTTTGTGTCATGCTATAATTCACGCCAAGCATTTTACCTTCTTTTAAATCGTCTTTATTTTGTATAATAACAATAATAATCTTCGATACAACCTGCATATTTGTATTAACGCGCAAAAATTAGTTAGTCCAAATATATGATAAGTTATAATAAATTTTTTGAAATAGTTTGAGCTTCGGGCTTCAGGTGATTCGTCAGTCGCCGAAAACTTTGGTAATGAAATGTAGAAAAAAATTTTACACATTAAAATTTACGTCATTAAAATTGACATGAATCCGGGTACCGCGATACATCATTGTAAGGTATTGAAATAATTAAGTATTGTTTACTCACGAAATCGCCTCTATAAGCAGTTGAATAATGTAGGTTCACTTTCATCACGCCCGAAATGACAATAAATTGTTAACAACATTGTTTTGCTGACACGCGTTTTGCAAACATGATTGTTGACGCGAACACGTCACGAATGACAATGTCGAGCAGAATTTAGCAAAATAACAGTGCACAACGTTCATACAGATGGCGCTCGTGACTGATTTCCAGTTATATTCCAGCATATTCATTAGTTTTTGTTAGAATATAAAAATAAAACATGTTAAGCATATGAATTAAGGTAGCTGCAATTATTAACAACCTTATTACTTGATTTTGGCACAGTTTATACGAATGTCTATAATGCCATTTGCGATATTACCACATTTGTAGATTTGTATATTATCGACACTACTTGAGTTGCGAATCGATTGACAAATCACCTTCAGCGCGATATCTCGATTGAGTTGTCGTCGCGTCGCCGCGAGGTGGCGCGGAGCACTGTTCTTTCGCAGTTGGAGAACGGATTCGTGCTGATATAAGAACGCTCGTTGATCGTAGAATTGAATACATCTCACATCACCGTCTCACTGTTACCTCACTGTGTAGAATTTAACCTCAAAGGTACTACTTGATACTATATATAATGTTTTGGTGTTTGATTACAGTAACTAAAATGACTTTTATGGCTATTTTAATAACGTAAAAGTTATCCATAAAAGTAACTAATCATTTTAAAACGAGAACCCTGTCACAATGTATGCGATATAAATTCTAGAACGTGAAATAAATGCGCCGGTATTGCTATGTTAAGATTCCTCTAGTTCGCTCGACATTTTCCACGGTTTCCGGCTTTCTCTGTAGCGATCAAAGCGCCGTGGGTCATGTGCAATAGATGCAGCAACAGCAGAGGTCTCACCCGCGAAAGCCAGGCAGCCAGGCAAGCAGCCTCTTGGTTGTGACGGTGCATTGTCGTAGCGAGAGAAGCAAGCTCGGAGCGCGATGTGTGTGCGTCGGATCCGCAAACATGTCTGGAACGTTGTCAGACGGGCAGGAAATTACGTCCGCCTTTAGCCACTCTCTATATTACAACCACTCCCTGGATACAACATCCCCATCTCCGCTCCTCGTCGCCGCCTTCGCATGATCCCAATATTCGTCCCGCATAGGACGCTGCTTAGGCGCTTTTGCGAGCGTTCGTGTGTGCGATGTTGCGCGACGCCCAGCGTTGTCTCGCACGACCATGATTTAAATACGCGCACACGTCATATTCACGAGCTTATTGGATTCATTGTTAATGCTGGGAACAAAAAGGTGGCGTTGTAGATTGGAAATTATAATTACTTAGAACTAAACATATATTTGAAAACGTTCCAGTAAATGAAAAACGATACAGCACGATTAGTCCACTGAGGAATTGAGGATATATGCTATGAAGACTTATGCTATATTTACTTATAATTTTTAGGGTAGGAAATAAATATTAAAAAGAATTTATTCACCTTTTATGATTTATTTATCACAACTATTTTAAATTTACATTGACAATTTTACGAACATGTTTCAGTTTGACAAATAATAGTCGACGATGTTGTATATGAAATTTGGAATAAAATAAGTATTTAATAGTACATATTAACGAATATTGTAACTACTATTTATTACATATATATATATACATACATGTATTGTTCATATAAATAAATTAAAACGCCGTTCATCATTTTATATCACGATAAAATTGTACGTTGTTCGACGTTCACAATGAATAAGTAAGGGAGAAGTTGTAAAGTACTATACTCTTAAAAGCCAGTCCCGGAAGAGCTAGATGCGTTATGAGGACGTAAGGACTTTGGGTTTGCTGCGGGGTTCTTGTCTAAATACTGAGTCACTGAGACAATATACTGGGTCACCATTGTCGAACTGGATCTTTCATTGGCAGTATTACTGTCAAAGTGTAGACAATATGTATTTTTAAATAAAAAGAAAATATATATATATATAAATAAATAAGATACTTAACATGTTCCAGAACGATGACATAAATTTCTAAGGTTTGACAGTCCAATAAGTCAACTTATTATGAATATTTTGTAACATTTCCTGTGTGCAAAATAGTTTTAATATTTTATTTAAAACTATATTTATATAACTACTTGAAATAAAGTTAAAAGGATCAATCTGGCATCTGACAATGTTTCCCGTTTACATTGGTACAGAGGGAACTTTTGTCGAAGGTGTCACGAAAATTAATACAATCGCCCAATTGTATTCAATCATTTGAAAGATGAAGGGCGAGCACACAGACGACAGGGATGAAAATTACGTATGTGCTTGTGATGGCTTACAATAATACCGGTACTAATTCTATGCAGAATAGGCTTGATCTGGCTTGTACTGCGAAAATCCGATCTGCCACTTGGGGAACTTTCTGCTCGGTAGAGTTGAATTTTGCAATAATTGCTCTCTTTGTCAATACTTTCTATTATGATAAAATAAATCATAATGTAATTACACATACAAAAAACATATAAAATTTGCATACAATAAATAAGAATATTGTACAATTGTGTAACTTTAATATAGTTTTTATGAACCCATCAATATAATCTCCTATAAAAGCAATTCTAAATAAACCGTTTGTTCCCTCAATTTACATCGACTACTACGAAACGAATTCTATTGCCGAATATATACTTTTTGAAATTCTATTGCGTTGTATATTTCCAAATTCATGATTATTTGTAAAAGTAGAACACC
>JABFOW010000035.1:0-20544 GCA_022817725.1 Archaeoteleia sp. ZL-2020 | reverse complement strand
GAGCGGCATAGATTCTTATGTTCATAGATCATTTGGCTGGTCGAAAAGAGGTGAATTATTGTATGGAGAAGTGTCAGGCAAGCGTTATGCTAGAGAGAGTTTTATAGCTGCAAAATGCGGCTCTGAGATATTAGCTCCGGCTTGTTTTAGAGGTACTTGCAATAGTGCACTTTTTAATATGTGGATTGAAAAATTTCTTGTTCCAGTATTGAAGCCAGGACAAGTTGTTGTGATGGATAATGCTGCTTTTCATAAGTCAGAAAAAACCAAGCAACTCATAGAGAATGCAGGCTGTACCTTGCTTTTTTTACCACCATATTCTCCAGACATGAATCCGATAGAGATTTTTTGGGCCAATTTTAAGGTCAAAGTAAAGTCAATTATTCATAATTTTCAAACTCTTCAACAGGCTATAGATTTTGCTTTTAATATGTAGCATACTCAACTGCCTTTACTATATCTATAGCCAAGTCATAGTACGTAGGCTTTTTAGGTAAAGATTGTAGTGCTATATTTTTGTATAGCAGGCAAAATCTGGTATTTAATTATAGAATTTTCTATTTGCGCCAGTAGGACGTTGCTCGAAGCTTATACTAATTCCCATAAATAATAGGTACGAGAGAGGCGAAGTGTAGTAAAATCTGCATGAGCGACGAGCAACACACTATAGCATTTTTTCCTAGATAGTTAATTAAGTATGATAATCAGTAAAAGATGGTCATCCAGAGCGAAGCGAAGGATCTCTTCATTAGATCGCAAGCAAAAGGAGATCCCTCATTGCATTCGGGATGACATAGTCTATTAATTAACTGCGAAAATACTATATAGTAAATTCTTAGATGATTAATAGATTTGTAAATTCTATAAAATCGTCATTGCGAAGGAGTGAAAGCGAGTGTGGCAATCCAGTCTCTTCGTCATTTTTCTGGATTGCCACGTCGTGCTAACGCACTCTCTGCGACGACGACCTTATAGCAATTCTCAAAGAAAGAATGGATCGGTCTATTAATCAGCTAAGAATTTACTATATATTATATATTTATAAATAAATTTCGTTTGATAAGACGGAAGAATATGGCAACTAAACTCTGCACAGTGACTTTGTTAACAGTGTCATAACATGGATATTTATTGTTTATACAATAGAATCTTCTCTTCCAATACTCACCATCAGGTCATTCCACTCTCTCTTTGAAATGCCACTGCCTTCTTGCGTTACTTGAATTCCAGACAGCATCTTCTTAATAATAGATAAGGCACCGCTGGAAAAGTGCGTGCCGTTTAACTTATAATTGTAAAAAGCCTCGAATGCATACGGGACCCACTTCTTTACTATTTCTAAGATTGCATCAGCATATTCTCGAATCTCAAGTTGTGCATGTGGATCCGAGCGCAGCCTCAAAAAATGCAATAGATTATGTAAATCGATCTTCCAATACCACTGTGTATAATAATTGAGAGAAAGGTTCATTCGAGCCAATTCTCTGCTAAGGCCGCACCTGTTCTGGTCAAACACCTCTCCTGTCGCATCATCAATATTTAGCATTCTCATATAATTTGCATAAGATCGACTCGCATCATCTTTCAATAAATGAAGAATCTCGTCAGCTTCAGCGTCACTCAACAAAAGATCTCTGCCCTGTTTATTTAATGCGGATTGTGCTGCCAAATTTTCCCTTTTAGGAATATAAAATTCCTTATCAAGAATTGAATAACGCGCAGAATACTCATTGATATTTGCAGTTCTGTGGCGCACCCATTGACGCGCAATAAAAATCGGCAATTTAATATGCAGCTTTATTTCACACATCTCAAAGGGCGTCGTATGAGAATGTCTCATCAGGTAATTAATCAACCCCTGATCCTCACTTGCTTTTTTCGTACCACGACCATAAGAAACACGAGCAGCCTGAACAATCGCAGAATCGTCACCCATATAGTCTATAAGGCGAACAAATCCATGATCTAGGACACCGATTGTCTTATATAATATATCCTCAAGAGCCGGAACCGTAGGCCGAATAGTTTTATATGATTCGTATTGTAATGTTTCTGACATAATCAACTACTTTTCATCATTTTTATCGTGCTTAATATCACTCCAGAAATTTTTCACTTTGCTAAATAATCCATCATCCTCAGACTGATTAATTTTATTTTCATTGTCAAATTCTTTTAACAATTCCTTTTGGCGCACAGTGAGATTATTAGGTATTATGACTTTCACCTTAATAAATAAATCTCCGAATTTAGTAGTTTTCATAATAGGCATACCCTTGCCAGCAACTTTTAGCTGGGTATCTCCTTGCGTTGCAATAGGCACTGTGACATTCACTGATGAGCCATCCAAGCACGGCACTTTCACTAAGCCACCAAGCGCAGCTGTTGTCATATTTATGTCAATTGAGCAGTATAAATCGTGCTTTCTTCTTTCGTATAGAGAATTATTTTGTATACTTACGAAAATATATAAGTCTCCAATACCACCACCTCTGACACCGCATTCTCCCTCACCATTTACGCGAATCTTCATTTCATCTTCAACACCAGCTGGGATATTCACGGATATATTTTTTTCAGTTTGGACTCGCCCCTGCCCATGGCAATTGCGACACGGATTCTTTATAACGAGGCCTGCGCCACCACATGTAGAGCATGTTCTCTCAACCATAAAAAAGCCCTGCTGTGTCACAGTGACGCCCTGTCCTCCGCAAGCGAGACAGGCCATATTTTCCTGCGTCTTATCAGCGCTTCCACTTCCATCACATCCACCACACTTAACAGCAGTTTTATATTTGAGGGTATATTTCTTGCCAGAATATGCTTCTTCAAGTGTTACAGATAGATTATATCTGAGATCAGACCCTTTAATTTTAGTTTGTTTTTTCTGCGGCCCCCTGCCCCTATGCGCACCTCCAAAATCATTAAAGATACCGTTAAATATATCTGCAAAATCATTAAAGTCATGATGACCATGGCCCGCGCCAGCATGCTGATTTTGCGCTCCAGTTCCATCAAAAGCAGCAGAGCCATACCTATCATAGGCAGCACGCTTCTGCTCATCTTTTAGTATTTCATATGCGCCAGAAATTTCTTTAAACTTTTTTTCGGCACTCGCATCACCATGATTGCGATCAGGATGATATTTTTTAGCAAGGTTCCTATATGCTTTTTTTATATCATCAAAAGAGGAATCTTTTGAAACTCCCAAAAGTGTATAATAATCTTGTTGTTGTGCCATGATTCAATATTTATAGAGTGACATATTACACCATCAGATAGTGCGAAAAATAAAAAAATCAATTAGCTTGGAAAAAATTTTTAATCCTGAGTGCTAGCACCAAAATGACAGATCTCTAAATTACGCTATCTTGATCAAACTCCCTAAGGCAACGGAGAAAATGCTAGAAATTCCACCATTTTCCCTATAATAATTTCGCGAAGGTAGGCCAGAGGATCACAGCTACTTCCACTTCCGCTCTTGATTGCGATCTAAGTACTTAATTTTAAGCCTATTAACGCTATAATCAACATCGTCAGAAAAAATATTTTCATAATAGTAACAGGCTCATTCATAAATAGCATTCCGATTATCACAACTCCAACAGCGCCAATCCCAGTCCAAATCGCATAAGCCGTGTTTATTGGTATAACTCGCGCAGCCCGCTCAAGAAAATAAAAACTACTAATTGTAGAAATATAAAATATTATCGTCCATGTAATATTTTTATGACCATTCATCAGTTTTATAGATATTGCAAAAACTATTTCAAATAATCCTGCAAGCAGTAGATTGATCCATGCCATATTTTTTCATTCTATATGATTAGGTATATATTTTTTTAGAACTAAAGCCTACCTCTTTAGATAGAGAGAATATGCTCGCACGAACAGTTAAGGCTGTCAAGAAGCGTACACCTCGTTTTATGTCTAATCCAATTGCAAATTCACAACCTCAAGTATTTTAAACAAAGTACCCATCTTATTTGGATCTATCAATCTCTCTAATTGTATTTTTAGATTTTGCTTTTGTTTATTGGAAATTTTGGCACTTTGCATCAAATGTTCGAAACGTTGCATGATACCATGGTGTATTAAAAACTCTTGTTGCGTGGTAATATTACATTTAAAGTTCTTCAATTTTTCAAAGACACCACAAAGCATTTCAAAATTAACAAGGCTTGTTATATCGGTATTGCCTATATTTTTTAACAAATCAATGCCGCTTTTTTGCCCTTGCATGGTTTGTATTGTGCTCTTGCCTGGCGATTTTATATATCCATAATCAATTATGATCGCACTACCCTGATTTGCGTGCAATATCCTCAGCAAATCCTCAGCATATTGCATACTAACAGGCGAATATTCAAATATCACACCATCATCACCGCATGGAAAATCAATATGCGGAAAATCAGACATAATTGGAACTTGAGCTAATGAGAGCTTTTTATTCTTTAATGTAATAACAACTTCCTGAAAACCTTTAATTTTTGTATACAAAAATTGCTTTATTGGAAGAGCGTCAAAGAATTCATTAGCTATAATGATAGTATAATTTTGATCAATGCTGCTTGGAATTGTGTCAAACCACTTGATATTTAAGTCACTATATTCGGAAAGCGCAAGAGCCTGTTTTTCTTTTAGTGTCTGGCTATTTTCAATCAATATAACTTGCTCTATTGAATTTTTAAAATCTGGAACTTGAGCAACAGCACGCAAAATATCTTGCATCAAATATCCCCTTCCAGGACCAAGTTCCAAAAGATTCACCTTTTTGCACCCGCTTTCAAGCCATTGCTTTAAACACCAAACAGCAATAATTTCACCAAACAACTGCCCACTCTCTGGTGCAGTGATAAAATCTCCAGAAGACCCGAGGTTATTTTCTTGATTGTAGTAGTATTTTGTCGCAATAGAAAAAAAATGATCAAGCGTGATATAGCCACATTCCATGATTAAAGATTCGATATGGGATTTTAGCATTATACCAGGTTATATGTCAGCGCTAGTTGTAAATTATCGTATTTTCCATTTCATCATCCAGAGCAAACTTCTAAAAATCATCCTAATAAAATTCCCTGTGTCATCCAGAGCAAAGCGAGGGATCTCTTACCTGTAGCGGATACCGTCTCACTCGGATTTTCTTTAATCTGTTTTTTCGTGTAATAGCCGCGAGGCTATTGCCACACAAAAGAGATCCTTCGCTTCGCTCTGGATGACAACGGAGGAAATACTAGAAATTCTGCCATTGCTCACAGATTAATTTCAAAAAGGGTGGAAACGCTTTAGCTATATATCAAGTATCAATCTTTCTGGCTTTTCAATCAACTCTTTAATCCTTACTAAAAATGTCACAGCCTCTTTACCGTCAACAATCCTATGGTCATAGGATAGTGCCACATATGTCATAGGGCGGACGACAACTTGACCCGCAACTGCAATAGGACGCTCGACTATGTTATGCATACCAAGTATCCCAGACTGTGGTGGATTAATTATTGGTGTAGACAAAAGTGAGCCGTATATACCACCATTTGTTATGCTGAACGTACCACCCGTCATGTCGCCCATGCTGAGCTTTCCTTCTTTGGCTTTTTTGCCGAGTGTTGCTATGGATAATTCAACATTTGCAAACGACAATTTATCAGCATCACGAACAATTGGAACCACTAATCCTTGATCTGTACCAACCGCAACACCTATATCATAGTAGTTCTTATATATTATATTATCACCCCTAATCTCAGCATTTATATTTGGAATCTCCTTTAAAGCAATAACGCTTGCTTTCACGAAAAATGACATGAATCCTAATTTAATGCCATGCTTTTCTTTGAATTTATCTTGATATACCTGACGTAGCCTTATAACTTCAAACATATCTATTTCATTAAATGTAGTTAAGATAGCTGCCGTATTTTGAGAATCCTTTAAGCGTTTCGCAATTGTTTTGCGAAGGCGGGTCATAGGAACTTTATTCTCTCTGTTATTATCAACAGAAACACTACTTACACTCGCATGGACATTCAGAGAGACATCCAACACATCACCCTTCGTGATACGCCCATCTTTACCACTTCCACTGATATTTTCAAGATTGACACCTCTGTCGCTTGCAATTTTATTTGCAGCAGGTGATGCAATAACTTTCGCAGTATCATTTTGCTGTATCGGCTGTTTAGGAGCTGAATTTTGCGTCATAGGAGCTGAATCTAGGCTCATAGGAGTGACAGGCTTCGCTGCCACAGCTACAGCACCCTTTTCGATAAATCCTAAAATATCTCCAATCGCAACCGTAGAACCAACAGCGACTGTCACTTCGTTCAAAACACCTGATTCTTGGGCATTAACCTCCAGTGATACCTTCTCTGTTTCCAGTTCAACAAGAATGTCATCAACTTGAACGGCATCTCCCACTTTTTTATACCACTTAGCGACAGTCGCCTCACTCACAGACTCTCCAAGAGATGGTACTATAATTTTCACGTTGCTATTAGAATTAGACATCTTTTTTGTTATTATTTATTGTTTTGCATTAATAAAAAGATTTATAGGTCAAGAAAAATCTGAGTTACTGTTGTCGCTATCAATCACAGATAACGATAACCGACCGCTACGTATATAGCCCTTCCATGATAACTTTTAACTCTTCAGAATGAAGCTTTCCATAACCAGCCGCAGTGGATGCAGACTCTTTACGTCCTACATACTTCAGTTTCTTATTATCTAGAATTATCAAATCCTTCACAAATCTATATGCCCCCATATTTTCGTGCTCTTCCTGGCACCATATAATCTCAGCATTCTTATATTTTTTTAATTCATTCTGCACTTCTAACACCGGAAATGGGTACAACTGTTCAATCCGAATAAGTGCTACATCTTGAACCTTCAATTCAGCACGCTTTTCATATAAATCGTAATACACCTTGCCGCTGCATAGAACAACCTTTTTAACATTTTCGATAGATAATCCTTTATCTACTTCAGGAATCACAGGGCAAAATTCATTCCCAGTAGACATTTCAGATAATTTAGAAACAGCAAGTTTATGACGCAACAGTGACTTCGGAGTCATCAATATAAGCGGCTTCCTGTAGTTTCTATGCTGTTGTCTGCGTAAAATATGAAATAATGATGCAGGTGTTGTGCAATTTGCAACTTGTATATTATCGTTAGCACATAACTGTAAAAATCGCTCAAGTCTCGCAGAGCTATGTTCAGGGCCCTGTCCTTCGTAACCATGCGGCAGCATCAAAACTATACCGCTCATACGGAGCCACTTAGCCTCGGCTGCAACAATAAATTGGTCAATTAACACTTGGGCACCATTTACAAAATCCCCAAATTGCGCTTCCCATAATACCAATTTCTGAGGCGCAGATAAACTATAGCCATATTCAAACCCTAAAACCGCAAGTTCAGATAAATCACTATTGCAAATCTCAATTTTAGCAACCTGATCATCGCGCAGGTTATTAAGCTGTATAAATTTATTTTCCGTCTCTTGATCAGTCAAAACAGCATGCCTATGAGAAAAAGTCCCACGCTCTACATCTTGCCCCGTCATTCTAATCGCGAATCCCTCATCTAAAAGCGTTGCAAACGCCAAAGCTTCTCCAGTTCCCCAATCTATACCTTCACCACTCCCAATCATCTTTCGCCTGTGATCAAGTTGGCGCGCTATCTTACTATTTAAATTAAAATTCTCAGGAATATTACTAAGCCTATTACCAAGCATCTTCAATTTTTGCTCGTCAACACCAGTTGCTAGATCCTTAGAATTTTTATCTTCCTTTGGAACATATGATTGCCACAGGCCACCCAACCAATCAAATTTTTCTGGCTGATAAGTTTTTGAGATTTCAAATTCCTTATCTAAGAAAACTTTAAATGTATTATGTAACTGTGAAATATAATCTTCGCCTATCAAGCCTTCCTGAACCAATTTTTCATTATAAAGAACTGGTGGAGTTTTATGTTTAGCAATCGCATTATACATTATAGGTTGCGTAAAAAACGGCTCATCTCCTTCGTTATGCCCATATTTTCTATAACATACGACATCTATAAAAATATCTTTTTGGAATTTTATTTTATATTCAAGTGTGAGCTGTGTGGCATACAAAACAGCCTCAACATCATCACCATTCACATGCAAGATAGGCGCGCCTATACTTTTTGCTATATCTGTGCAATATCTGGAAGATCTGCTATTAGATGGATTTGTGGTAAAACCTATCTGATTATTTGGAATAATATGAATAGTACCGCCAGTTTTATATGCAGCTAACTGACTAAGCGTCAACGCCTCTGCAACCGACCCCTGGCCAGCCAAAGACGCATCGCCATGCACCAATAACCCCAAAACCCTTTCTCTATTTTTATCGCCTAAATCATCCTGCTTAGCACGAACCCGACCAAGCACAACAGGATTCACAGCCTCAAGATGTGAGGGATTGGAAGCGAGAGACAAATGAACGGAAGAGTCATTAATTAGCCTATCAACAGAAGCTCCTAGGTGATATTTCACATCCCCTGGATAATTTTCTGGAAATGCAAAATTACCAGCAAACTCAGAAAACAATACGTGATACGGCTTTTGCATTATCTTGGTTAAGGTATTCAAGCGGCCTCTGTGCGCCATACCTATCACAATTTCTTGAACCCCAATACTTGCAGATTTTTTTATAGTATATTCAATTGCAGCTAAAGATACCTCTCCACCCTCAATCGAAAAACGCTTCGCACCAGGAAATTTGGTATGCAAATACTCCTCAAACATAGTCATTTCCAACAGATCTTTTAATGCCTCTAATTTAACATCTTTTGGAATTGAGATAGTGCCATAATCTTTCTCTATATAATCTATAAACCATTGCCTTTCAGCTCTAGATTCTAAATGCATAAACTCATACCCTATGCGCCCAGAATAAATCGCTTTCAATCTTGCTGTGTCAGCACCAGATGCCTCAACATCTCTCAAATCATCAACGATTTGAGGTTTTACGAGCAAAAGAGGGTCTAAGACTACAGCTGTGTGCCCGTATTTCCTATATATCTCAGCAACATACCCTTCACCCTTCAAGTTCTGGCTTCGTTGCTCAGCAGCTCCAGGTTCAGTCTTGCCTACCTCAGAGCTTTTTGCCTTAGAATCGATAGCCATCAGAGGCAGCTGATCATCTTCTTTAAAATAGCCTGCGTCCCTGCGCAATGGGTTTGCAACAGCCTTTTTATATGCCAAATTGTTGAGGAATTTTTCTAGCTCTGCCTCATCGTCATGCAGATTTGAGAAATAATCGCGCCAAGATTTATCTAAAGCGTCAGGAGAGCGCAAATATCTCGCATACATTTCTTCTAAAAAATGTGCATTTGCGCCAAAAAGATACGTATCAGATTCAAAATTTGTCATGGTTATTTATTTTACTTAAAATTCCATTCATCGCGAAGGGCATCCAGCTCTTCCTCAGTATCACGCATTCTTTGGAGTAGCTTAAAGTTTTCCAACAACATCACATATCGCGGCAAAATAAGGTAAATCACAATGCCAATCGATATTATTGCATAGATATAAAATAAAATACTTGACTCCATCAAAGCTTTCACAGCACTGTAATTAATGTCACCATATTTTAAAAGAAAACAAACTGATGGCGCAATACCGAGGAAATTAAAGCAAAACATATTTTTTGTAAATGATTTATACTCCACGGAATCAAGAAAAAAAGAAATAATTGTTGGCAAAAACCATATAATTACCACAGGTAGAAGTGCCAACGACACATATGAGATCAAAAGTACAATCGAGAGTAGCAATATCCATCTCAGTATAGTAGCACTTTTAATTTTATAGCTTTTTGCGTCCTCACCTCTGGCATTTATATTTTTCTCAGCCAGTGCCTCTTCATTTTGTAGCGGCATAACACTTTGCATTTGTATTGATTGCATAACCACCTTGTCAACTTTAGATTTATCATTGTTGCATTTATAACTCGACACTACCTATTGTTGCATAGTATTCACATAACAAATTGCTGTAAACTTATAAATGGTATTAGAGCTAAATCTTCTCACTTTTTTTGGCCATTAATCAATGTCAAAATAATTGAGAAATGAAATAATTTCATTGCAAATTATTGCAAAAATCTTTATAGATGTTAGCCTCACGTCCCTAGTTTTCATATTATTTATAAGTCATTAGAGAAATGCTGAAACAAGAGATTATTAAATCTAAAAATGATATAGAACGCTCGTTAGAATTTTTAATGAGGTATCTTTGACTGGGATAACGCTTGTAAAAAATTAGAAGAGCTAACTCGAGTTTGCGAACAACCTGGTTTTTGGGATAATAATCAGGCAGCTCAAGGGATATCGCGGGAGCGCAGTGATTTAGAAAAATCTATATCATCTGTTTTAAGTTTGAAAAATGAGCTAAAATCTTGCATAGAGCTCATAGAAATGGCTGAAGAAGTGGGTGATTCTGAGCTTTCGTTAGAGTCGGAAACCTTGCTTGCAAATCTCTCAAAGCTCGTGATGGAAAAAGAAGTTGAATGCATGCTTTCACAACCAGCAGATCGAAATAGTGCCTTTTTGGAAGTGCATTCTGGTGCTGGTGGAACAGAAAGTGATGATTGGGCCTCTATGTTGTTTCGAATGTATTCAAGGTGGGCCGAGCGTCACAAATATAAAATCAGCATAGTCCATTCTCTCCCTGGTGATAGTGCTGGCATAAAATCCGCAACACTAAAGATAGATGGACGTAATGTGTACGGCTGGCTAAAAACAGAAAGCGGCGTACACAGGCTTGTCAGAATCTCTCCATTTAATAGCGTCGGAAAACGCCACACTAGCTTTGCAAGCATACATGTTTACCCCGTGATTGATGAGAATATAGAAATCATAATCAATGAGCAGGATTTAAGGATAGATACGTACAGATCATCTGGTGCTGGCGGTCAACACGTCAACACAACAGATAGCGCAGTTCGAATCACACATTTACCAACCAACATAGTTGTTCAGTGTCAAAACAATAGATCTCAGCATAGAAATAAAGAGGAATGCATGGCCATGTTGCGCTCTAGACTTTATGAACAAGAATTGCGCGAAAAAGAAGAAAAACTTAACAAACAGAATCAATCTAAAACAGAAATCGGCTGGGGCCACCAGATAAGATCTTATGTTTTGCACCCATATAAAATGGTAAAAGATAGCCGCACGTCTTATCAAGAAGGTGATACTGACTCTGTGTTAGATGGGAAAATAGACAATTTTATATACCATACTATGCGAGATTTTGTAAAATATGGCAGTTCAAGTTAAATCACCATATATTACTCGTCTCTGTACACGACAAAAATTTTAGCCGTTCGCCCTCTAGGAGGTGCTAAAGCACCATCTCGAACTGACCCACCGCCTGCGAAATTATTGGTGTGAAAAACGCCTCAAAACTTCGTCATTGCGAGCTCTGAAAAACGTGAACGTTCACGAAAATACAACACTTCGAGACGGCGCAAAATGGCAGGCGATATATCAGATCTCGAAGGGCTAGTTGCCATTACTTTTTCAAAAGGCAAAAAGTTGCTTTTTACACCTTTTTACTCTATATTGATATATTATAAATAATAGAAAGGTTTACTATGGCTACTATAGTAAATTCTTAGCTGATTAATAGACCGATCCATTCTTCCTTTGAGAATTGCTATAAGGTCGTCACCGCAAAGAGTGCGTTAGCACGACGTGGCAATCCAGAAAAATGACTAAGAGACTGGATTGCCACACTCGCTTTCGCTCCTTCGCAATGACGATTTTATAGAATTTATAAATCTATTAATCAGCTAAGAATTTACTATAGTTTAAAATTATCTGATAATCTAATCAAAGCTGCCAAGTATCATGCCGAAGTTTACAACCGCTCTATACCCAAGCAGGCAGAATATTGGGCTTCTATTGGTAAGATAGCTGAAGAAAATCCAGATTTACCATGTTTTCTTATTAAAGATATACTTTTTGCATTAAAGGAGCAGGAGAATGGAGAAGTTGAAGAGTATACTTTAAATGGATTAAAGTAATGCAAATCTTACAAACTCTAAGTTAAAAAAAAATGCAAAAAACTACACAAAAATCAAAAAGAGCAATTAGATGGAGCTATACAGAGTACAATAAGCAATCCATTTATTGGAGAACAAAAGCAAGGGGATCTTAATTATGTACGTGTATACAAGTTTGAAATGAATAATAAATTAACTTTATTAGCCTATACTCATGATGCTACTTAAGATATATTAACTTTGCTAGCTCTTGGTGTGCATGAGAATTTTTATAGAGATCCAAAGAAGAAATAATTATTAAGCAACATTGACTAAGATTGAGTTGGTTGAAAGTTGGACATTATATATTACTCGTATATTTTTTCTAACATTAGAGTGGCAACTTTTTGCTCAGCTTCTTTTTTTGACTTGCCATCTGCGATAACAGTTCCAAAGCCAGGTACAGTGACAGAGATGCTGAAAATAGGGGAATGTGGATCGCCTTTCTTTGCTTCTATAATATATTTTGGGCTCTTCTTATGTCGCTTTTGCATCCATTCTTGTAAAGCTGTTTTATGATTTTTGTCAGCAATTTGTGGATCATTCAACAGATCATGCCATAGCTCTGCTATGAAGACCTTCACTGTATCATAATTGCTGTCTAAATACACAGCTCCGATAACAGCTTCCATCGCATTTTCCAAATTTCTAGGATTCGATCGCCCTCCCATCATTTCTTCGCCATGATCTATCATGAGTGCATCACCTAAATTAATAGAAGCTGCAACCTTTGCTAGACTCGCAGTATTCACAACATTCGCATGCACAACAGAAAGCTGCCCCTCAAGTGCGTTTGTGTATTTATGATAAATGATATCAGAAATCACCATAGATAAGACGCTATCACCTAAGAACTCAAGGCGCTCATAATCACTGTTTGCCTCTGACGTTTTATTCTTTGCAAGGCTTGGATGAGTCAGCGCAAGATTTAATAGCGAAATGTCACGAAATACGTAATTCATATTAATTTGCACTGCCCAACCTCATAAACATCCTACCGATATCAAAATGCAAAAAGAATTTTTTAAATGAAAAATCACCTGGCCAAACAACTAATTCCACTCTTCCAATTAATTTCTCCTCAGGCACATATCCAAGATCATTCAAATAACGGCTATCCGCAGAGTGATTGCGATTATCACCCATAAAAAAATAATATCCCTTCGGCACCTTATATCTTGGAGTATTATCCTCATCAAAGCCATTAGGAGCTCTCGAATAACACGGATGTTGCATTACATTATACTTTCTTCCGCTTGGCAATGTCTCTTCATATACATCAAATATTATGTTTTCCCCCCTATCTCCAGTCCGACTCAGAGTTCCCACCTTCTTTCTTGCAACAAGCTCATCATTTATATATAAGACGCTGTCAATAACCTGCACCGTGTCCCCTGGCAACCCTATCAATCTTTTGACATAATTAAGCGGGTCATCTTTATCTCTTTGAGTAGGCTCATCAACTATGTGTAAGATTTCACCAATAAATCGCAACAGATCTACTGGCAGCATTACCAATTTCTTTAGATAATGCACTGAGCCATCTTCTACTTTAAAAACTATTATATCTCCTCTTTCTGGCTCTTTAAAGAAAAAACGGCCTTTCAAGATATCTAACCGCAGTGGAAAACTATATTTCGAATATCCATATTTACATTTGGATATAAGCAGGCGGTCACCATCCATAATAGTTGGCACCATTGAAGGCGTTGGAACTTTGTATTGCTCACATACTAAAGATTTAAAAAGCAATGCAAGAAATATAGCAACTATGATTGTATTCGCATATTCTATTATCAACTTTTTTTTGATATTGAAGGTTTTAGATTCACTACTCATAATAAAAACACCTCGTGACTTTACAAATGTACAAAGCGTCTTATAGCACATTTCTTTTTGATTTGTAATGATGTAAATACGTTATTTACTTCTTCGGGGAAGGAGCTGGTACAGGTATATCTTTCGGTAAAGGAACAGGTGTATCTGAAAGCAAGCGCAAATATGCAATTAAATTTGCTCTATCTGTATCATTTTTTATCCCCATGAATGCCATTTTTGTTCCAGGAACATATTTTTTAGGAGAATAGAGATACTTATATAAATCTTCATATGTCCAAGTTGCACCACTTTCCCCTCTTGCAAGCATGGCATTAGAATAGGCAAAATCCTTATTGCGCGCTATATTTGCATTTAATATACCCCAAAGATGAGGCCCAATCTTATTTTTTCCACCCTTCTCACCAGCGTGACACACCATACACTTTTTAAATACCTCTTCTCCAGCCTTCGCATCAGCCACAGACATTATTTGTGCAATATCTATCTTTTCTGGCAACGTATTGGCTTCAGCCTGAGGAGCTCCAGCATTCTCAGCAACGACTGCAACCTCATACCCACGCTTCTTTGGATATAATTCTGGCACATAAAGCATATTGCCAACATTCCAACTAAAAATTATGGCAAATATACCAAGAGCAGCAGCAAGAACTACCTTATCAAATTCAAAATCTCGCACAAGCATCCTCTCTCAAGTTGTATATCCTCTTCTCATATATAGAAAATATAGCAATAATCCAGAATATTGTGAACTTGAAAATTACAAATCCTGATGCATAAAAAATCTTCTAAGAGATACTTCGCTTCGCATCAAGATTATATTTATAAGTGTCAGCTTATACTATTGAAACTAATGACATTGATCTCAACAAGAGCATGTTTACATCAAGGCATATTTGTTTATACTCTAGACTGGTACATATATAGTGTTTTCGCGAATGCGTTAATAGCAGGCGCGAGGAGCGAAGTGTAGTAAAATCTACTCAGAGCTTTGAGGCGACACACTATTCACTTAAATGGAAAATACTATAATATATCGTGGGAAGATTAATTGAGGTATATACTTAAAACATTTATTTCGGTTGTTGCAATATTATTAATATCGCATATTGCTCTGTCCTGGGTGAATTTTGATTTTTTAAAAAACGACCTTGTGAAATATGCAGAGAAAGAATATGGCATACATGTAGAGACTAATGGTCATTTACGTTTTAAGTTACTACCATCTCCACGCATCATAGCAGATGAATTTTTTGTTTATCAGAAGAATAATAGGGTAGCAAGCAGCGATACCGCTACATTTTTTTATAGCTTCATAGATTTGTTCTTGTTTAAATTTGAGTCACCAGACGCCATCTTGTTGTCTAAGGTGAAGGCTGATTACGATGCGCTGCAGCTCTTATTGAAAGACAGCGTGACAAGCGGCGTGAGCAAAGCAATACCTAATATATCGATGATCGATACTGAAATTTTTCTAGAAAAAAGCTCTGTTACTTTTCAAAATATATCTCTTTCAAAAGATATATCTGACTCATACTTATCTGATGCTTCCGGCAGTTATATGGTTGCTGCAGATTATAAATTTGGCAAGCATGTGTATTCACTCAATGTGAATTTAAAAAATGTAGCCGCAAATGGCTTTATACCGAGCTGTAGTTTAAAGCTAAGCGGTGGTGGAGTTGATGTTTCTATACATGGCGCAGCAGATAATTTATTTTCTAATCTGATATTCAAAGGTGATATCTCAGCCAACATAAAAGATGGCATACAACTCTTGCCTCAACCTAAAGAGCAAGCAGAAAACGAAACACCACTCCCAGCTGAAGCAAAGATTGCTGGAGTTGTTGAGATAAAAAATTCCATGCTAAAGTTTGACGATATTACAGTGGTTGCGGATAATATCAATAATGTTCGTGGCAGTGTAATAGCGAATTTCTCAGAAAAAACCCTTGAAATCGTTTTAGATCTCAAATTAGCTCTCCTAGACCTAAATTCAATTCTAAAAATTGAAAATGCTGCAAAAATACGCTCTTTGGATGATTTAAAAGCGCTAATAACATCATTTTTAGAAATGAACTTAGATACGGATCTCCTAAAGAAGATTACGATTTTTTCAAATTTTGAAGCTGAGAAGATCAGGATATATTCTGGCGAAATTTCCAACTTTGTCTTTAGTGCCGATATGGTCAATAAAGAGATATATCTAAACTCTTTAACATTCAACACACCAGGAAAGGGCGAATTTAGCCTTTATGGAGCAACTTCTAGCAACACGATAAGAGAAAAATTTATTGGTAATATGTTTCTTTCTATTCAATCATTTAAGGAATTTGCAGATTGGATTAGGATAGACACTAGCGATCTAGATTTAGGCAAGATAAATAAAGTTCTCATACAATCCGACGTTTCAGTTATACAGCGCAGAATCAAATTTACAGATGTAAAAGCAGTTCTTGGTGACTTATCTGTTGTAGGACGTGCTTCTATAATGAAAAATGGAAACAACAAGCTAAACATAACCTCAAACTTGAACTTAAACACTGTAGATTTTGATAGCTTTGGCGCTGGAAAGGTATTTGATGATCTATTCATTATACTTTATAACGCTGATGCTGATAAAACTGGGAATCAATATTTTGATGCCATGCATGACCACAATTGGTTAAGGTATTTTGGACTAAGCTTGAATAGCGAGTTTTTTATAGACAAATGCAAGTTCAAAGGAATGGATTTTCATAATACAACATTATCTTTTGAAATATCACCTGGCTTCCTGTCTATAAATAGTATAATGGCTGAAACAGATTTAGCAAAGTTAGATGGGAAATTTGTCTTTTCATTGCCAGCCTTTAGGCCACACGTTGATTTGAATATTATATCAGATCATCTAGATACAAAATTCTTTGACAAAATGTTACCTGATACGCTCAAGCGTCTACCAGATTCTAATATGAATACAATGAGTCTTTATAATTTTGATGGCATGGTGCAGATACATGTGGGTCAATTTACACATGGTGATGACTCCGTGAAGGATTTGGATCTACAAGCTCTTTTGGATGGCGGAACACTCACGATCAAATCATTAAACGGAAAAATTTTCAATGGAGAACTATCATTAGTTGGCAATATTACATGGATGGAGCATGTGCCACAATATGTTCTTGGTTTCGCGTTGAACAATATTGATCCATCTCTTTTAATGAAGAAAATTGCTGGAATAGATAGTTTATCGGGATATATGAGCCTAAGCGGCTCACTTTCTTCTGCTGGTCAAGATTTTGACACTTTACAGCGTAAATTGCAGGGGAATATTATACTGGCAGGAAAAAATTTGATCTGGAAGGGCTTTGGTATGGACGATATAATAAAAATTTCAGATTTAAATACTACATTAGATGATCAGATGCAGAGATTAGGTTATTATACACAATATGGCTCTACATTTTTCACTAATCTATCTGGTAAGATAGATATTTCAGGTGGGCTTGCAACTTTTGATAATATTGAGCTTGAAAACAACAGATTAAAAGGCATCTTTGTAGCGCGTTATGATATTGCGAATAGATTGCTTAATGCTGTCGCTAAATTTTCATTTATTCCAATCAATGAGAACACTACGATTGTTATACAAGTGAATAGTAAAGGGAAATTACCTACCACAGACGTAGTTTTTGATACTCAAAAGCTAGAATTATTTTTGAAAAATCAAGCACTGCGAAAAGCTGCAAATAGCAAAAGAACAGATAATTCATATCAAAACTCATTGCGTAATATAAACTTGGAGTAATAATATTTATAATCCTTTTTATACTTTTTTATAGCAAAAATCGTAATATATTATCAATAGACCTCTTACAGAACCTATTTATGAGGAGCGAATGGCAGGAGTCAAGACGCGCAAAGGAGGCAGTGTATTCTATATACATAACGACTTGAGCATTTAGACGACGCACCATGTGCCCTAAAGAATTGAGTTATGCAAGAGGTATAATCAAATAATATTGATGTTATACATAATATCTGTCACAATGCTAACATTTACAACATCTGTAATGCGACTATGACATCTGTTAAGCTACCACATGATATTGAAAAAAGATTAGAATTTTTGGCTTATGAAACAGGCCGAACAAAGACTTATTATATTAAAGAAGCAATCATGGCGCATCTCGAGAATATGGAAGACACATATTTAGCATTACAAAGACTAGAAAAACCTCAAACGCCCTTGTCAATGGAAGAAGCGAGACGTGACCTCAATTTGGACAGTTAAATGGGATCCTCGCGCAATTCAGGATTTGAAAACTCTCTCTTTTGATATTAAAAAAAGAGTATATACGTTTTTTGAAGAGAAAATTCATCGCTCTCATAACCCAAGAATAATGGGAGAGCCGCTTAAGGGCGACAAAGCTGGTCTATATCGTTATAGAATTGGTGATTATAGGGCAATTTGCAAGATATATGATGAAGAATTGGTCATACTAATAATTAAAGTGAGACATAGAAAAGAAGTATATCATTAACTTTCTTTCATAGCTTTTTTCGCATGAGCCACGCCTCACCCAATCACATCTAAAATATATCTAATATCATCTGGCACATTGCTTTCAAAATTTAATTCCTCAAGAGTAATTGGATGAGTGAATGATAATTTTGCTGAATGCAAAGCTTGACGATTCATGTTTTTTATCGCATCCGCCGCATCCTTCGGTAATTTACTAATATTATAATTTCGTGACATCATATATGCCTTATCACCCACTATCGGATGATTTTTTGAGCTCATATGAATTCTGATTTGGTGTGTGCGACCTGTTTCCAATCGACATTCCAATAAGCTTATTGTGTCATAATAAGTATGTATGGTGCGATAGTGCGTTTTTGCAAAACGACCCCTGCCCTGTACTATCGTCATTTTTGTACGATCTTTTTTACTTCTTTCTATATTGCCTGAAATTGTGCCGTTTAATACCGATGGAACGCCATAAACAAGTGCTAAATATATTCGCTCAATTTGTTTCGTAGCAAATGCACCTGCAAGAATATTATGAGCACGATTATTTTTAGCAATAATCATAAGACCTGATGTATTAGCATCAAGCCTATGGACTATACCAGGCCTGAGGTCTCCTCCCACATCCGATAAATTATCCCCACAGTGTGATTTCAGCACATCTACTAAAGTTTTTTGATTGGATTCCAAAGAGCTTGGATGCACAGCAATTGAGTGTGGCTTATCTATCACAATAATATCGGAGTCTTCAAACATTACATTTAATGGTTGCAAAACATAAGAAATAGGTTGAACTTTTAGAATGTTTTTGGGTATTCTTAATTCTATAACAGCAGGGCATTTGACTTGATATGCGCAGTCTGTTACTATTTTTCCAGATACACTGATGTTGCCATTAGCAATTAATTTCTGGATTTTTGTTCGCGAATAAGTTGCATAACCTGCTGCTGTCGCTTTATCTAATCTTATTGGCACAGATTCTTGCGAAATTATTATTTTATTATATAACCCTTGTGGCACTTGTTGCATGTATAGAAATTCTATTTTTTATAAAAATGAGCCTGGGTGGAGTATATTTAGATTGTTTAGATATTCTGTAAACATTATTGTTTTCGCATGTCTGCTAATTTTAACCTATACTACATACCAGCACAATCAAAATCTCTTTATGGAGCTTTTCCATTTTGGGCTTGAAATGAAGCTTAACAATGAAAATGGCCAAAATTTTGGCAAAACCTGCAGTTATAACGAGGTAAATTTAGATATTGCCATGGATGTTGCAAATGTTATATACTCCGAGAATAGGGCTTTGGTTCTTACTAAGACGCGTCATGGAATGCAGGAGATGCTTTTGATAGATTTATGTGATGGTAGCGTAATTAATAAAACAAAATTAACTTTAAGGCAAGAGCAAGATTCTAAACATCATGTATACAACGAATATACAGGATAGTTGTTGATGAAGTGTCCATTTTGCGGGTTTTTAGATACTGCCGTACGTGATTCCAGGCCTATTGCTGATGCAGGCACCATAAGACGTCGTCGTGTGTGCCCTGAGTGTTCTGCTAAATTCGTTACATTTGAAAGAATAGAGAACCACGAGATGACTGTGCTAAAGAAAAATGGCACAAAGAGGGCGTTTGATATGTCAAAACTCCTGAGGTCTCTTGCTATTGCATCAAGAAAAAGGCCAATAGAGCAAGAACAGCTCGAGACTTTAGCATCCAATATTACGAAAAGACTAGAAAAATTAGGAGAATTTGAGATAAGCTCAACAAAAATAGGTGAATTTGCTATGGATGAGCTTGCAAAAATTGACCAAGTTGCGTACGTCAGATACGCTTCTGTCTATAGGGATTTCAGCGAAGTGACGGATTTTGTGAAATTCGTAAATGGAATTATCTAATACCAATTCTCACAAATAACAGAACATTTGCACTTCGTCTTTTTGCAAAATTGCAAAATTTAAGCGTTATAGTAAAGGCAGTTGAAAAGGCTTCGGATTAGAGTATAGTGAAATAATTTATGCATTATTCATTAGATTTTCGGATTAGAGTAATAAAGTTTATAGAAAGTGGTAGCAGTAAGTCGGAAGCATCG
>JABFOW010000034.1:0-20748 GCA_022817725.1 Archaeoteleia sp. ZL-2020 | reverse complement strand
GGCTTGTTTTAGAGGTACTTGCAATAGTGCACTTTTTAATATGTGGATTGAAAAATTTCTTGTTCCAGTATTGAAGCCAGGACAAGTTGTTGTGATGGATAATGCTGCTTTTCATAAGTCAGAAAAAACCAAGCAACTCATAGAGAATGCAGGCTGTACCTTGCTTTTTTTACCACCATATTCTCCAGACATGAATCCGATAGAGATTTTTTGGGCCAATTTTAAGGTCAAAGTAAAGTCAATTATTCATAATTTTCAAACTCTTCAACAGGCTATAGATTTTGCTTTTAATATGTAGCATACTCAACTGCCTTTACTATATATATAACTAGAGCCTTCTCTTTTTTATATACAGAATCTGGTATCTTCTTAACATTAGTTGAGCACCCCGACAACAACAGCACCAAAACTATGCTACATGCGACTTTAAGCTTTCTTGAACATAACAATTACCTGTCAAAGATTATCAATCTAATCCATCTATTGAAACTTCTGGACGTACTCTTCAACATACGCTTCTCTAACCTATCCTGCAGATATGGCAGCTTAATATCACCATTAACAAAGCATTTATCAAAATCATCCTTCGCAGAGAATTTGAATACGCCCTTATCACCCTGAGTGGATTCATTTATATCCAGCAATCAAAGGTGCTTGCATCCAAGCAGTCCTGAATTCGTTTGAATCATAAAATATTTCAGGGAATATATCATTGTCCCTGTATTTATATTTTATCTTGAAAAGATTATATATGCCTTGATCTAGCACCATCGCGCTATATCCACACATAGGAAGCTCGTATACATCATGATTTCTTATATCAAATGTAATTTCCTCACCTTTATCTTCAGCCATATCCCAATACGCCACAACACCTAACACCTTTGGCTTTAAAGAGCCTCTTTTCCATATTCATTGTTGTTTTGAATATTATCATCCCTTTTTCGTTGTTCTTCACGGAATCTATAACATGCTGAGGCATAATATTCTTGGTCTCGCGCGATGCGCACCCCAGAAGCAATAAAGGAGCCACAACAAACAAAATGACAATTCTATTTATGATTTTTAACATAATATTATTTCTTGCAAAGTATTTCACCAATACATTTGCAGAGTCTTGCGCTTCAGTCAATAAATATTGAAAAACATTCGTATATTTTGAGTCAATAGGCTTTATATGTACTGATTTTGTAAATTTTGATGCATGCCAATAATAGAAAAATACAATCTATTATTGTCAGTTATAACACTAACTCTGTATAAGCGTTATAAATGTCAGTCCCTTAGCAAATTCCAATGTCATCCCGAACGAGCGATGAGATCTCTCTCAGCCGCTTGCGGATACTTGTAATTGAGTGGCAATTAGCCTAAAGATGAGATCCATCGCTTCGCTCTGGATGACAACTGCAGGAAATGCCCTAGATGCAACGTAGGAAATACTCTAGATGACAACGGGGTAAATGCTAGAAATTCTGCCATTTTCCATAACGCTTATCTAGAGTGCGCGTTATAATCAAATAATCTGCCCAGCATCTTTAAAGATAATTTGCGGTACGTATCTTAATCGCAGTTTACGCGCTAATATTTTTCTAATGTCAGGCAACACAGAGTTCATTGCCTCCATGAATTGAAGACTCTTCTTATTATCGTATATTGTGATATAGACAGTCGCATTTTTTAAATCAGGGCTAATTTTGACATGTGCAATACTAGATAATACACCCTCTATTAAAGGATGATGTAAGGCACCAGATAAAATCATCTGGGCCATTTCCTGTTTTATAGACTGAGACACACGCAATTGCCTCTGTGAAGGCTCTTTGCCTTCACAGAATATACTATCAAATATTAAATGCTTGGAGTTAATTGACATATTACCCTACATTAAGCTTCCAAGTGTTAATCTGAAATTCTGTTGATGATCGAAAGGCTTGATACCAACAGGGACTCCATAATCCAATCTAATATTTCCAAGAGGAGATCTCCAAACAATACCAATACCATATGATGATCTCATGCTAGCAGAATCAGTTAGACTTCTGATTTCATCATACTGCTCTTTACAAACCTGAAGATTATCATCTTTACACCCAGAATCAACACTCCACAAGCTTCCTATATCAAAAAACACAGCTCCTCTAATTCCTAATTCTTCAGGCAAACCTATTGGGAAAGTCAATTCAGCAGTCGCTGCATAATAATTTTTTCCACCAAGTGCATCTGTATATATATACTCATCTTTATTTTTCACTGGCTTACCACTTGCATCTCTTTTAATATCACGCGGGCCTATACCAGACGGTGAAAAGCCTCTGATATACCGCTCACCAATATAAAAATTATCTATCAATCTCACAGTTTGCTTCCCAAGACCAGAAATATTCCCAGCTTGACCATATAAGGCAAAGATCACATCCTGTTTATAGACAGGCAAGTAATAGTTTGCAAAGATTTGATTTTTTAAATATTGCGTATCGCCCCCAACTCCTGCAAATTCCTGAGATAATTTTAACAAATAACCTGAAGTAGGCATGATATTGTTGTTAAGCTTATTATACGAAAATGCTTGAGCAACGTAAGATGTAGTGCTGCTACCATCTATTTCACGCAATAGCAACGATACTTTAGTTTTATCTGGAATCTCAGCATATTGCTGCTTTATACCATAGGCAAGAGAATGTATAAGATATTCGTTAATATGATATCCCATCCGAACAGCCCCACCATAAGTATCTAATTTATATGCAATGTCTTTGTGCTTATCCATGTTGGACATAAAAATATCAAAACCAGCTGCAAGTGATTTACCTAAGAAGTGTGGCTCTGTAAACCCAAATGATATATCAGTGCTTTTCACACCCTTTGCAAAGTCCACCTGCACGATTTGGCCTTTACCAAGGAAGTTCTGCTCGCTTGCTGCTATTGTCCCCATTATGCCGCTTTGAGTGTTATATGCCAAACCAAAATTCAACGCACCAGTTGGAATTTCTTGAATATTCACATTGATATCGACTTGATCAGGATTTGAGGTTTTATCTTTATGAAACTCCAGAAGACTGAAATAGCCAAGGTTAGTCACACGTTGTTTGGATCTTGTAAGTAAATTCTCATTATACGGATCACCTTCACCCAATTTAAACTCACGTCTAATAACATTATCACGCGTCATTATATTATTGGATATGTTGATTTTGTTGATATATATCTTGCTGCCTTCGTTGATAATAATCTTGATATTTGTCACTTTAGAAGAACCTTGGTTAGATTTTTCTGGTTCAAAAGTTACATCTGCAAAAGCATATCCATGATTATTCAAATATGCAGTTATCCTATCAATGTTATGATCCATGCTTTCTAATTTAAAAATCTCACCTTTTTTAATTGTGATCAAATTAGTCAAATCAGACTTCTCGAATCCTTTAATATTGCTTACTATCTCAACATTATTAATCTTATATCTTTCTCCTTCATTTATTGTGAATGTCAATATCACAGAATCTTTGTCGAGAGATAACTCAGATGTCACAGATAAAACTTCAAAATCCAAAAATCCAGAATTCATATAGAGTCGACGCAATAACTCTTGATCTATCAACAGGCGGTCTGGGTCATAATCTTCTGGGAATGTAGCAAGAATTCTATACCATGCGTACTCCTGCGACATTATAGTAGCTTTAAGTTGCTCTTCCGTAAATTCTTTATTTCCAGAGAAGTCTATCTGTCTAATTTTGGCCTTCGGCCCCTCCTTTATACTATATACTAAGTCTATTCTGTTTTGAGAAAGCTTGATCATGCGCGGTTCGATTTTGACAGAATATCTGCCCTGCTTTTGGTAAAGCATAGTCATCTTTCTGATATCAGCTTGAAGCTTTTGCAATGAATAGACAGTTTGTGGCAAGAGTATTAATTCTTTTTTGAAACCCTCATCTTTAATCTTATTATTCCCTTCGAAGACAACCCGATATATAAGAGGGCTCTCCACAAGAGAAACAACCAGTGTTTCATTATGCATAGAGATCTTAATATCTGAGAAAAAACCAGTAGCAAATAATTTGCGTATCCCAGAATCAACAACTCCCTGATTATATTCGGTTGGAGTTTTTATATCTAGATATGCAAGCACAGTGTCATGAGAGATCCTCTCCACGCCCTCAATATCAATTTTTTCAATCATCTTTGCACTAGCAAAAGCAGTGCTAATCAAGCATAAAAGAAGTGCCACTGCAAGAATGTAGTTAGTAAAAAATCTCATATCAACCCAATAAGCCCTTAATGTCGTTAAGCATTGTAAATAGCATTAATGCTAGTAATAATGCAAAGCCAATTTTAAAACCAATTTGCTGTAATTTTGCCCGAACTGGCCTGCCACCGATATATTCTATTAGATAATACATAAGATGACCACCATCCAGCATAGGAATAGGCAATAAATTTACAAGCCCTAAGTTTAGGGAAATCATCGCAATCATCCATATGAGAGGCTGCAGCCCCCTTTTCATAGATTCTCCAGAATACTGAGCTATTTTAATCGGCCCACCAACATCAGTTAATCCGCTTTTTAAGGCAATCATTCCATAGATTGTCTTTAGCATCATAACAGACAGCTTATAGCTGTCGTACACCGCATTCACCGATGCATCAAAAAAATTCAGCTTATTCGAGACAATCTGAAAACTCACACCAAGAACCATTTGCTTAGAATCCTTTTTTGCGAAATCTTCAATATTACATTCAGAAGAATTTCCGTCTCTTGAGATCTCTAAACGAAGGCTATCAGCCCCACCAACGTCAGCTATAGCAGCTTTTATATCAAATACGTCATGAACTTTTTGGCCATTTATTCCAACAATCACATCTCCAGAACACAAACCAGCATTCTCTGCTAAACTATTTTCATAGACGCTAGATATTTGATTCGTCGTACCAACCTTTCCGTAAAAGCAAAATACGAATGCCATCAAAAATATGGCTAGCAGATAATTCGCAAATGGACCTGCTGCAACCACTGCCGCTTTTTGCCATAATGGTTTATGATAAAAAGCAACAGATCTTTCTTCAGGAGTCATCTTATCTACTGACTCAAAATCTGGTACACTAGCAGGATTTTGATCTCCAAACATCCTGATATATCCACCCAAAGGCACAATACTGATTCTGAATTCTGTGCCATATTTGTCACGCCATTTATAAATCGCAGGGCCAAAGCCAATCGAGAAGATTTCGACCTTTATTTTACATAGCCTTGCAACATAGAAATGTCCAAATTCATGTATAAAGACTGTGATTGATATCACAATCATAAAACCAACAATGCTGTATAACAGATCGATCATTAAATGTTGAACTTAATAAAAAATGAGAGGTGTGTGACACAGCCTATGTCACACGTGTGTATTTATATCAGTAAATGTAGTTTAATACAAGCAGTCGCTTAAGCCACTTCTTTTATGGCGACTTAGCTATGAGAATCAAGCTCTAGAAAAATTTGTCACTGCGATGCGAAGAAAGCAATTCGTGAAAACACTATAACGCGAAGTCTGGATTGTATCTTGAAATAGCTCTATTAAACGACTTATGACGCAATAGCGGATAATACCAATTTCCATAAATAATATGACATCTATGCTGCGTCTTTTTGACAATTTCAAAAATTCATTTTCATCCAAATATTTAGATATTTGGATGAAAATGAACTGCTAAACTTGCACAAAAAACCAAGCTAATTATTTTTATTATTCGATCAAATATATAAAAAAACTTATATGAGAATAAATATCGATATCGTAGAGTAAATTATCGTCACAATCATAGATTGAGAGATTTGTATATTCTAAACATTCACACTATACAACAGCCATGGGGTATATGAATTACAAAATACCATTATCTTCTTATAGCAAGATATTCTACTATGAGTGGAAATCAAGCCCAGAACGCCATGATTATAATATAGTTTTTGACCAAAAATTGGTGGGTGATTTAGACATAAGAAGATTAAGTAATGCGATAGAGCGATTTGTATTAGATTATTTGGTATTCAAGAGCAAAATATCTCAGGAATCTGGCAATTTATATTGGACCAATTTAGATTTATCGAATCATATACATCTAGATTATTTCGCAAAACAATTAACTTCGGAGCAAATTCTAGAATATTTAAAAGAGCCTTTTGATCTCGAATGTAGCCCTTCACATAGATTTGGCTTGATAAAATTAGCGAAAGGCAAATATAGATTTATAATTGCTTTGCATCGCATAATGATAGATGGACTCCCTTCTGATGAATTTATTAATGAATTATTCAATTATTATAATGATCCACATTATAGAAATAAGATTACAATTGATGAGCAGATTGCTAAATTAAATACAGCATCAGAAGAAGAATATCAAAAGATCATACATAAATAGAACGCAACAGATTGCGATTATCTTTTAGATAATTGTGCTTAGTCCATCAGCAAAGACTAAGTAACCAAAACCTAATTATAGCGTTTTCCATTTACTGTTAATAGGGCTGCTCGAAGCTCATGTAGCTTTTGCCTCATAGAGCCCGGGGGCACTGTACTGCATTCGCGAAAACACTATAGCAGGCCACATAAGCTAGCTTCAGAGGGCCAATTAATTAGATTTACCTTTTGGTTTCTTCGTATCTTTCACAGCTGGAGCTAGAGCTGGAGCTGCATCTGAAACATTTGGCGTAAGCTCAAAATCTACTTTAACATCCGTAAGATTTTTATTTAATTCTTCTAAAATTATGTCAGTGATATCCATAGACGGCTGAGAATACAGAGCAGACATCCTAGCTAGCACTATAGATATCCCATTTTCTTCAGAATATTTTGTTAATATCTCCATCATTTTAGTCTCAACTATGACAAGTGCATCATTAGCAGCCTTATCAAGCCTTATACGCTCCTCGTAAAACGCTTTTTGCGACATCTCACCTTCTTGAATGAGTGCCTCATTTTTTGATGCCAAAGCATCTTTTGAAAGTGCTGATTTTTGTGCTTCTAATTCTTGAAACTTCTTCTGCAGCTTCTCTTGTATCTTAAGTGCTTTTTGTCTGCATTGGTTATTCTTTTCCTCCATTTGTTTCCTAAGATTTTGATACACTAAAGATTGTTCAGATATCTTATTCGTATCTATCACACTAATCTTCTGCACAGTGTCAGCATACACAGGTAATGAAAAACATTGTGCAGAAAACAGCACTGCCACTATAATGCATGCATTATGAATTTTTTTTAACATCGCTATTGCCTTTTATATTTAAAATGATGAATCAAAGCATATTTGACAGCAATAATAGACTCGAAATTCTAATTTTTGTCAATACTATTCACCAATATAAATTAGAGTCATTCGATTACAATAGTTGCCGTTCTTAAAACAGAATCCGGAATTTCCATACCAATGCGTCTAGCTGCTGACAGATTAACCGCTATTTCTTGAATTTCAGGAGAAACAACTGGTATCTTTGATACATCAACTCCAGAAAGGATTTTCTCAACAATTTTGCCAGTTTCTTCGCCAATTTTATACTGATTATGGCCGACAGCCGCCACCACACCCATATTCAATGTCTCTACATAACTGCAAAAAACTGGTTTTTTCGCATCTTCCGCGATTTTTATGATGCCCTGAAGGTATGCAACTACTATATTATCATTTGTAATAAATACAGCATCCGCTGCCTTGACAATTTCTTTTGCGGCAGTAATTATATCTCCGCTGTTACTTATGGGAGATGCGATCACATTGATATTCATCTGAGCAGCATGTTTTTGAATCGCCTTTAGCAATCCCACTGAATTTACTTCGGATGCATTGTACAATATACCTATGCTCTTCAAATTTGGCATAAGCTTTTTGAAGAATTGTAATTGCGGCTCGATAGGCGACATATTAGATACACCTGTAAAGCCTTCGTCTGGAGACGATAGATTTTTGACAAGCCCAGCACCCACAGGATCTATAACTGAGCTAAATACGACTGGAGATCTTCCATGACATGAAGAGAATGCTTGCGAGGCAATTGTTCCAATGCCAATTAATACTTTTGCATCTGAAACACAAAATCTATTTGCAAACTCTAGTGCCAAAGCCACACTCCCTTGAGCTGTTGTGTAATCCGCAACAATATTGCAGCATGTCTTAAGGTAAGATTCGAGACCACGCCTTGTCGCGTCTAAGCCAGGATGTTCAATTATTTGCAATATCTTAACGCCAGTTTTATCTCCTTTTTTAGAATGTTTTGAAGCATCTGTAACATAAAAAATAGCCGCACAAAATAATAATACAGCAAATGCCAATTTCAAATATCTCACATCCATAAGCATCCACCTCTGCAAATTATTTATTCTCGTTTTATTTTATAGATAATTGCAATTTATTCAAGTTCATATATTGCGATGATATTAACAGTATTGTTTTATATAGACATAAAAGATATGAATGATTAGAATTATCCAAAAATAAATGTGCTATATCAGATGTACTTTCAAGATATAATATTCACTCTGCAGCAATTTTGGTCTAAAAATTGCTGCGTTATTTTACAACCATATGATATGGAAGTAGGTGCTGGGACTTCGCATCCAGCAACAACTTTGCGTTGTTTGGAGGATAGCTCTTGGAATGTCGCGTATGTACAAGGATGCCGCAGGCCGACAGACGGAAGGTACGCCGAAAATCCTAACAGAATGCAACATTATTACCAATTCCAAGTCATATTAAAGCCATCTCCCGAAGATGTGCAAGATTTATGCATCGCAAGCCTTGCCAGCATAGGGCTTTCGCACGATAAAAATGACATCAGATTTGTTGAAGATGATTGGAAAAACCCTACAATTGGCGCATGGGGACTAGGCTGGGAGATGTGGTGCAACGGAATGGAAATACTGCAATTCACTTATATGCAACAGATTGGCGGCGTAGAATGTAAAACTATCCCAGCTGAATTGACATATGGGCTTGAACGTATCGCCATGTATATCCAAGGTGTAGATAATGTTTGGGATTTGAAGTGGAACGATAAGGGTGTAAAATACGGAGATGTGTTTTTAAGATCTGAAAAGCAGTATTGCGAATATAATTTTAAATTTGCAGATGTTGAGTTACTAATCTCACACTTTGCTGATTATGTAAAGGAAGCGGAGCGTCTTAGCACAGCTGGAATTGCGCAACCTGCATATGACTATTGCCTCAAAGCTTCTCATTTATTCAATATATTAGAAGCAAGAGGCGCGCTCAGCGTCACAGAAAGAGAATCGTATATTTCAAGAATTCGCAACTCAGCTAAGATGTCTTGTCAAAGTTGGTATGAGCATGCTTTATAACGCCTACTATGGTACTGTTAGCAACGCGCTTTAGCCATAGCCTGTCCATCAAAAGTCGATTTATGCCGTTTATGTGGTTTATTTCAAAGACACAACTGCCATCTCCTCGAAGAAGTGTATCTAGATTTTACCTATTTGTATAACTATTTTATTAGTGCCTCTGTAGCATAGTATTGATGATCAAAAAATCCAATAGATCTTTCAATAAAATTATATTCAGCATAAACATCTACATTATGCGTTTTGTATTCGTTATCACTATATGAGAATTATTCATAATGATAAAACTTGGCTCTCCGAATTGAGTATAAAGCCCATCATGCTCTAAATGCGGCAATTTATCTAAATTTTTGCATTTTTCATAATTTATATCTTTGGAACAGCTATCATTTTTTAGCACATTTGCTGCAAACGTTAACACCTCATAAGTAGCAATTTTGCGCAGCTCATTCCGCAGCAGCATTACAACAGCATGTTCAACAACTTGATTTTTCAAGGCTTCCAAATAATACTGGCTACATAAAGGCAAGATGGCCTCTGCATCATCGTAACATAATTTTATATGATGTGAATGCACTTCGTATCTATCTTTTGTTCTAATACTGAGCGCAATATCGAATGTACCAAGCCTTGCAAGCAGATCTTGAGGTACTGGTGCAGCATATCCAGTAATAGCAATAGAAATCAGAGCTCTAGAATTATTCAGACCTCCAATAGACATCTGCTCTACAACTTCTTTTGTATAAACATCTCCATGTGTGACATCAACAAAATAACGCTTTGCATCAGAGTCATAAGTAACAAAACCACCATAAATATAACGCCCATAGTATGGAATATTTGCCAACGTTGCCGATATCATTCCACAAGTTGCAGATTCAACTGTTACTATATTCAAATTTTTAGCTTTCAGCTCAGAAAGTAATTCCATTGCTGCAATATCGAGATTAATCACAAACAGCAAATCTCCAATTATACATAAATATCGCTATAATATGATTTGCATAATAATTACTGTCAATTGAAAATTTTGATGCTCAAAAATAACAATTATCAACAATATAAATTTGCCGTATATAGGAGAATAATATATTTGTATAACATTTATAGGTGAGTTATGAAAATACTGCTCTGCCAAATCAATACTTGTGTTGGGAATCTTGCATATAATTCTGAGAAAATAATCACACAATATCAAGCATGTGATGATGATGTCGACCTCATGGTTTTTCCTGAGCTCGCTCTGACGGGCTATCCATTGCACGATTTTGTGGCAGATAATGATTTTCTGTCTGATATTATGAACCACATAAATAGTATAGCATCAGCAACTCGTGTTAAAAAAAAACAGCAATTTTATTCGGCACACCTTATTTATATGAAGAAAATATATATAATGCTGCATTATGTGTGCGAAGTGGCAAAATCACCGATAAAATTTTCAAACACCACTTGCCGAATTACGGTGTATTCAATGAGGCAAGAAATTTTGTCTCTGCCAATCAACAACAACTTATAGAATTAAACGGCGAAAAAATCAGCGTTCTAATTTGCGAAGATATGTGGATTTTCGATACTGCGCGAGATTATTTAGCACAAGGAGCAGATATAGCGGTTGTTATAAATGCTTCTCCATATGATACAACCAAGCAGCATATGCGACTAATTAAGGCTCAAGAAATTGTAACAGCGTGCCGATTGCCACTGGCTTATGTCAATTTATATGGTGGCCAGGATGACTTAGTATTTGACGGCAGCACCTTTGTTCTTGGTTTAGATAATCAATACGCACTACCTCCTCAATCGTGGCAAGAGGGATATTTTAGTTATTGCACAAGCACGCAAAAAATTAGCGGTGCGCTCTATACAAAAAAAAACATTGACGATACGCAAGCATTATATCAAGCGTTAATGCTGGCTTTGCGCGATTATACACATAAAGGCGGATTTGCTGCATGTTTACTTGGCCTTTCTGGCGGCATCGATTCTACTCTAACAGCCGTGATTATTGCTGATAGCATTGGAGCGCAAAATACACATTGTATTATGATGCCAACTATATTCACCTCTAATGATAGCCTAAAGGACGCAAAAACATTAGCACAGAATTTACAGTGTCAATTTGATATCATTGATATTATGGATGCTTACGAAGTGCTTCTCAAAGCTCTAAAGCCGATCTTCATTAATAAGCCGCCAGATGTGAGTGAGGAAAATTTACAAGCTAGGATTCGTGGAACAATCTTGATGTCTATCGCAAATAAACTGCAAAAAATATTGATCGCCACTTCTAATAAATCAGAAACTGCAATGGGCTATGCTACATTATATGGCGATATGTGTGGAGGGTTCGCATTATTAAAAGATGTTTATAAAACAACTGTATATGCGCTGGCCAAATGGCGAAATGCCAATATCCCAGATCATAGCCAATTTAGATCAATTGGCATAATACCTGATAGTATTTTAAACAAGGAACCAAGTGCTGAATTGCGTTTCGATCAAAAAGATAGCGATACCTTGCCACCATATACATTACTGGACAAAATATTATTTGCAATTTTAGAGGAAGCTCTGCCAAACGACAGAATTGCCGAACGTTTACAGATAGACATTAGTCCAGTGCATAATATTAAAGCCAAACTATTAGGTAGCGAATTTAAAAGGAGTCAAGCGTCTATCGGCCCGAAGATCACAACAAAGGCTTTTAATTCAGAGCGTCAGTATCCGATTACAGTATTTTCGCGAATGCGTTAATATGGGACTGTTAACTAATAGACTACGTCATCCCGAATGCAATGAGGGATCTCCTTTTGCTTGCGATCTAACGAAGAGACCATTCGCTTCGCTCTGGATAACCATCTTTTACTGATTATCATGCTTAATTAACTATCTAGGAAAATACTATGGCAAGCCCTCCAAGCCGAGGATTCAATTGTCCGCATACTGTATATATGACTGAGTCTGAGATAATCTTTAGCAACGAGCCAAGAACAAGTGCTTTAGAAGACATAAGTTTCTTGAATAAAATTTAACATAGCTTATACTTTGCTTGCTTTATATAGTGTTTTCGCGAATGCGTATAGGAGGCGAAGTGTAGTAAAATCTACTCAGAGCTTAGAGCAACACCCTATTAACGCAAATGGAAAATATTATAGTATATGCCGTTGTAGCTCAGTTGGTAGAGCAATACATTCGTAATGTGTGGGTCGGGGGTTCGACTCCCTTCAACGGCACCATATTCTTCCTGATGCCAAGCATCTTCTCAAAATCCTCATAACTCTCTTTTATCCATTTCCAAAAATCCATCTTAAATTTTCTAAAAAATACTTTCATTTATATCCTATTATTTAGGAGAAATGGTATTAATCACATATTCAAGCTAAATGACTACATAATAAAAATATATTAAAAGTAGTGACCTTCTACATTAAGTCGTGCTAACCTCATTAAATAGATCTTTTTATTACACTTTATAGCTTCGCACTCATGTTTATAAGCAACCAGCTATAGACTGAATGATTGCAAGTGCTAATTCATACAATAAATATTAATTTTTTATCCATTACGAATAATATTTTATTAATAGGTGCTATTTATGAAGAAATCATGTGATGAACTACAGAACAAAATAGTTTCATGTAACAATGCAGAGTCAATCAAAGAGTTATTAAAAAATGAGGGGCAAGAAACTCTTGTTGTATTCGATGCAGGTGGAGTTTTGATAAAACATAGTAAGTCTGCATATACAGTTAAAAGGTCTGAGGAGATAAAAAAATTTTAGATCAAAGAGTTGGCAGCGAGAAGGCCGAGTACTTGATGAGCTTATTAGCAATAGATAGCAAGCATTAATTAATTGAATCTGCGATTAGGGATCTAATAGAGGATCTACAGTCTAAAGATACTAAAGTGCTAGCTTTAACAAGCTGCGTCACAGGAAAATTTGGCGTTGTAGAATCAATGGATAGTAATCGTATAGAGAAGCTACAAGGGCTTGGGTATCATTTTGAGAAGTCTTGGCAAAATCTGGAAGCAAAACAACTAACAGAAACAAGCTCTGCTCATTTATATGAAACATTCAGAAATGTCGCGACCTTTATTTAGAGACGGCGTGCTTTTTGCCGATAAAGGAAACAAAAGGCAAAGTATTAATTGAATTTTTAAAATATGCCAAGATTCTTTCAGAAAAAATAGTCTTTATAGATGATAACATTCACTATTTGCAAGATATCGCAAATATAGCGTCTGAAAAAGGTATACAGTCTCTTTGTATAGAATATACACGCGTTATACCAAAGCAGAATATGACGCCTCAAGAGGAGATGGTCTTTGGTTTTCAGATGGATGTACTAATTAATGAAGGAATATGGGTTTCTCCAGAAGAGGCAGAAATAAAGAATTCATTTAATCAACTCGATGATAATTTGACTGATTCATGCAATCAATTCAATGACAACTATACCATTTAAAAAACCATAGTCTTGTGGTCTTGTCCATTTATGGGACTGTTAACAAAGTCATTCGATGCGAGTGTTAGCGACTGTGGCAATCCAGAAAAATGCTCACTCTGGATCTAAAGCAGCCACTAAGATGGCCTCTAAGGTGACACAATTTAGAGGCTTTGTGCCTAATTTTAATCGTCAATTCGCACTTTGTTAACAGCCCCATAGTATCTTCCCAGTTAATTAATAGACCATGTCATCCCGAATGCAATGAGGGATCTCCTTTTGCTTGCGATCTAATGAAGAGATCCTTCGCTTCGCTCTGGATGACTATCTTTTACTGATTATCACACTTAATTAACTATCTAGAAAAATATTATAGTGGCCTGCAAAAATAACGCTTAAATTTTTCAAAAAGACGAAGCGCAAATGTCCTATTATTTGTGGGATTTTGCATTACACGCGTCAAATTCATATTAATTTGTATATGAGGATATTTATGAAAAGCTCACCTAACAATCTGCAGAATGGAATAGTTTCATATAACGATGCAGAGTCAATCAAAAAATTATTAGAAAATGAGGGGACGGGCGCTCTTGTCATTTTTGATGCAGACAAGGTTTTATTCGATTTAATTGAGATAAAGAACAAACCACTTGATAAAGAAGGTATAAAAAAACTTTTAGATCAAACAATGGATCATGAAAAAGCTAATCACCTGATAAGTATATTATCAAGAGATAGCAAATATCAGATAGTTGAATCTGCAATAAAAGACCTGGTAGAGGACCTACAATCCAAAGGCATTAAGGTGCTAGTCTTGACATCTTGCATAACTGGAAAATATGGAGTTATAGAATCAGTGGACAATTTTCGTGTAGAGACGCTAAAAGAGCTTGGGTATCATTTTGAGAAATCTTGGCAAAATTTGGATGCAAAACAATTAAACACTATATTTGGTAATGATAGCAACCTGAAGAATTCGCACATATCTATGCCTTCGTTTAAAGATGGTGTGATTTGTACAAATAAATGAGATAAAGGTGAGGCATTAAGTGCATTTCTAAAATATGCTGATTTTCACCCAAATAAGATAGTTTTTATAGATGATAAAATTCAACATTTGTAGTCTGTTGCAAAGATGGCGTCTAAAGAATGTATAGAGTTTCGTGGCATAGAATATATGCGCGAAGTGATACAAAATCAGGATACAACGCTTCAATCTCAATACGATATGATCTTTTATACACAGATCAATACACTGATTCATGAAGAAAGGTGGATTTCTCATGAAGAGGCTGAGGAAATATATTTATGCAATACCATAATATATGATGCTAGTATCTAAAGAATGCTTGTTATGGTCTTGCTATAAACGCTAAGTAACAACGCTCAAACGGCGCCTGCTCACACAAGTTAAGAATTTTTCCGTTATATACGGATTTGATGATAATAATAAGCATGCGGCTAAAATACTATAAAAGAACTTCAGGCCTGCGGCCTTCGTAATGTGTGGGCCTGGGGTTCGACTCCCTTCAACGGCACAAAGAAAATATTAGAATAGTGCTAGATTATATTTGAAAATTATTGCATAATGCAAGCGGCGGTAATAGTATCGCAGATTAATAAAGTCTTCCAATGCTATACTGGATTGTGCTTCGAATACTTATGTGTGCTTATGATTTTCAAGGTTACTCACTGTGTATGAAGGATTGTGGAGATGTTTAACATATACATATTATTAATGGTGATTTGATGTCATTAGAGAAAGATAACAGGACATCCTTGATTAAGGAGTATGCACGTTCCGTTGGAGACACTGGTTCTCCAGAAGTTCAGTGTGCATTATTTACTATGCAAATTAAGAATTTAACAGGACATTTTAATAAAAATTCTAAAGATTTTCAAGCTCGCAGGGGCCTGTTGGTTTTGGTAAATAAAAGAAAGCGTCTGCTAGAGTATCTTAAGAAGCGCGATGTATCAAGACATAAAGAGTTGATAGCAGGTTTGGGTCTGCGTAAATAGTGGATTTGCCTTACTGGGACCGATTTTCTTTTAAAAAGTTCAATTCTTACCCTTAGCGACTTCCAGAGCTACGAAGTAGTGCCTCGGATGGTGTTTTGATGAGCAGGATGCACTTCGAAGCAGTGCTTTTGGCCTTCTTTAAAGGAGTGTGGGTAGGTTGTTCTGTATGATGTTTATTAGGTGATTCGCTGCTCATTGCGAGCGATTAGAAGGAAGTTCCTAAAAAGAAAAAGTATTTAACTCATGGAGACTGCGTTAAAAATACGATACGCCAAGCGCCCTAAAGAAATTGAGTTATGCAAGATGTCAAATGCCTTAGTATAGTGTTTTCGCGAATACGTGAATAGTAGGCGCGAGAGAGGCGAAGCGTAGAAAACCTGTATGAGCTTATGAGCGACACCCTATTAACTTAAATGAAAAATACTATATAACTTTCAACTTTTGACAGTTATAGCTAAAACACTATAAAATTGATATGATAAACGAAGTATTTTTGAATAAATCTCATTCGTTTAGAACGCAGCGATACCTCAGATATTGCAAGTGAAAAATGGATATAAATTTACCTGTAAAGACAAATGTTTAGCGTATCAATTTTATAGTGTTTTAGCTATGTGCTATACAGACCTTTGTTAGCAGCCTCTAATCGCAGCAACATCATTAGTTTGTGTTATATGGAATTTACTGTATATTGTGTGAGTTTATTCATAAATCGTGTGTAATAGGTAAAAAATTTAGATGTTTAATATAGTCATGAAAGAAGCGGCATGGGGTGATGCCGTATTGAAATTAGAAACTGGTAGAATTGCAAGACAAGCCAGTGGCGCAGTTGTTGTGCAAATGGGTGAAACTATTATTTTATGTACTGTTGTTGGGGAAAAAACTCCAAAAGAAGGCCTAGATTTTTTACCATTATCCGTTCATTATCAAGAAAAATTTTATGCAGCTGGCAGATTTCCTGGTGGTTTTATAAAAAGAGAGGGGAAGCATAGCGAACGAGAAGTTTTGACATCTAGATTGATTGATAGACCGCTGCGTCCATTATTTCCAAAAGGATATCACAATGAGGTGCAGGTAATATGTACTGTGCTTTCATATGATAGTGCATATAATCCTGATATTTTATCCATTATTGGTGCATCTGCTGCACTTGCAATCTCTAATATTCCGTGTGATGGAATTGTTGCCGCTGCAAGAGTGGGCTATGAAAATGAAAAATTATTTTTGCAGTTTGCTGCTTCTAATGAAAAGAACAAAAAATTAGATTTAGTGATCGCTGGAACTGACGATGCTATTTTAATGGTAGAATCTGAAGCGCATGAATTATCGCAAGATATCATGCTGGAGGCTTTAGAGTTTGGCCATAATGCTCTAAAAAAAATCACCAAGTTGATTAAAGAATTTGCGAAAGCTGCAGGAGTACAAAAAACTGAAGCTACTGTCGTGAATTACACAGCTGTTGAAAAGCAAATCAAGACAGCTGTTGGCAAGAAGTTATCTGATGCCTACTTAATTCCTGAAAAGCAAGCTAGATATGAAAAAATCCATGAGCTAAAACAAGCTTGTTTAGCTAAATTTGCTGATAATGAGAATTTTTCTGAGCGATTTTATATGGCGGCATTTTCTAATTTAGAGAGTGCAATAGTTAGAAAGCGGATCTTAGATGATGTAAAGCGCATTGATGGCAGAAAATCAGATGAGATAAGAAACATATCTGCTGAGGTTGATATATTACCAAAGACACACGGATCCAGCTTATTTACCCGTGGTGAGACCCAAGCTATTGTGGTCGCAACACTCGGGACTGGTGATGATGAACAGATGACTGACGATTTGATTGGTAATAAATTTGAGAATTTCATGCTACACTACAATTTTCCAGCATATTCTGTTGGCGAAGTTGGCCCTATGCGTGCACCTGGCAGAAGGGAAATAGGTCACGGGCGTCTTGCATATAAGGCTTTCCAATCCGTTATTCCAGCTAAAGATGTATTCGGCTATACAATCAGATTGGTCTCAGAAATCACTGAATCAAATGGCTCATCTTCTATGGCGACAATTTGTGGATCTTCACTAGCTATGATGTCAGCTGGTATTCCGATCAAGACAGCAGTTGCGGGCATCGCTATGGGCTTAATTAAAGAAGATGATAAAATCGCTATTCTTTCAGATATTACGGGAGATGAAGATCGTTTAGGTGATATGGATTTTAAAGTTGCTGGAACAAAAAATGGTATCACAGCCCTCCAAATGGATATCAAAATCTCTGGTATTAATCGTGAAATTATGGCGAGTGCGTTATCACAGGCTGTTGTTGGAATCGAGCATATCTTATCTAAAATGGATGATGTATTAGCTACAACGCGCCCAACACTGAGCCCTTCTGCACCTCGTATCTTGAATATTATGATAGATAAGGAAAAAATCAGAGATATTATAGGCACTGGCGGTAAGGTCATCAGAGATATTTGTGAAAAGAGCGGAGCAAAAATTGATGTAGCACACGACGGAACGTTAACCATCTTTGGCCCAAATCAGGGATCAATAGACATCGCGACAAAAATGATAAAGGATATTGTCACATCTCCTGAAATTGATGGCATTTATGAAGGAATAGTCGTAAAAATCACCAACTTCGGACTTTTTGTTAAATTCCTAGGCAACTCAGAGGGAATGGTTCATATTAGTGAGATATGCAATCAATATATTGCCGAGGTTGAAGAGGTTTTACAAGAAGGTGATAAGGTGGTTGTGCGCATTGTGGCATTTGAGAAAAATGGCAGAGTGAAGTTAAGCATGCGAAATCTGAATCAGATCCACCTCGCGCCAGAGGTAGCTGAGCGTCTTGCGAAAGCTGCTCCTACACAGGAAAATAAGGTAAGTGGCAGTGATGAGACAGAGCATCAAACACCTTATACTGGTGATCAGCCAGCCAACTCTGGACGTACTCCATCGCAAAAGCCTCAACCAAATAAACGTCGTAGATTTTTTTAGTAAGCCAAGCCTTAGAACCCCGTTACTCATAACGGGGTTTTTACTAATATAACATCAGCTCGACGTAAAGAATGAGTTATAAATTCGTCATGCTGAATGAGCTCATGGCGAATGTTGCCATCCAGTTAAATTCTTTAGCTTTTCTGTATTGCTTCGTCATAAATTCCTCGCAATGACGGCTTTTTAATTCAAACAACAGAGTCTGACATAAGCATTTCCTGATTTGTAAATATTTCTTGCGTCGAACTCGGGTTATATAGTAAATTCTTAGATGATTAATAGATTTGTAAATTCTATAAAATCGTCATTGCGAAGGAGCGAAAGCGAGTGTGGCAATCCAGTCTCTTCGTCATTTTTCTGGATTGCCACGTCGTGCTAACGCACTCCTCGCAATGACGACCTTATAGCAATTCTCAAAGAAAAAATGGACTGGTCTATTAATCAGCTAAGAATTTACTATAGTGTTTTCGCGAATGCGTGAATAGAGAGCTATGAGCTTCGAACAACACACTACTGGCGCAAATGGAAAAATACTATATAACCTGAATTTTACATTAATATTCTTCCTCTCTGAGGTGCGAAATGGTGTCTCAAAGTGTATGTTAAGAAAGAAATTTAGCAATGATGCATTTCGAGATAGCGGCACCCGCACTCCTTCAGTGAAAAACAAACCTGCAGAATCAGCTTTGCAGCCTTAAATTAATTTAAAACTCGGGCTATTTATGCAAAATAAAACTTACGACCCAAATAATGTATTTGCTCAAATAATCAACGGAAAACTACCATGTGATAAGGTATATGAAGATGATTTTGCGCTTGCATTTTATGATATTAAACCAGAAGCACCAGTTCATGCGATAGTTGTTCCCAAATTTCGGTGTATTTCTTTTGATGATTTTATAGAGAAGGCAGATCCGCTATTTGTTGCTAATTTTTTTATCGCTGTAAAAAAAGCAGCAGAAATTTTGGACCTTAAAGAATCTGGATATAGGTTAATTACAAATCATGGAAATGACGGAATGCAAACCGTCCTTCATTTTCATGTGCACTTACTTGGGAAGAAAGCACTTGGTAAATTAGTTTGATCAATCAATAGATATAGTCATCCAGAGCTAAGCGCGAGGATCTCCCTTCAAGGGCTCGTTATAAAGGAGATCCCTCATTTTATTCGGGATGACATGGTCTATCAATTGACTAGAAAAACACTATGGGACTGTTAACAAAGTGCTTGTATGAGGATTTTGGAGCATGATTTTTTATAGTGCAAGTTAATTTCTGCGTCAAATATTGTATATATTTGTAAAGAAATTAACGAAGCAATATGAGAAATCAGGCAAAAAAGCCTTGTGCAATGACTTTGTTAACAGTCCCATATACACTTCGCTCATCATAGCGCATACTATAAGCGGTAATTTATTTGTGAAGAAAAAACGAACCAGAAGAGCTTGTGCTTTGAGCGTCTCTGCTATTACAGATGATATTCTAGTAGCAACGCTAGAAAAATACGACGTTGTCACAAGAAAAGTGGGAATGCATTGGCGTCAGATAGTAGGAAAAGCTTTGTCAGATTTAACATATCCAGCAAAGGTTTTATTTGATGATCAGACAAAAGTGGATGGCACGCTTGTTATAGAAATATCCAATCCTGGCTTTGCCCTCCAATTACAATCTTATGAAGCAATCATTATATCCAGAGTTAACAGTTACTTTGGGTATTCTGCGATCTCCAAGATAAAGCTACAAGTTGTAAAACGAACACCCAGCTTATAATATTGACGCAAAAAGTACTGAATCGCAAATATAGCTAAAGTGCTATGGGACTGTTAACAAAGTCATTCGATGCGAGCGTTAGCGACTGTGGCAATCCAGAAAAATGCTCACTCTGGATCTAAAGCGGCCACTAAGATGGCCTCTAAGGTGACGCAATTTAGAGGCTTTGTGCCTAA
>JABFOW010000033.1:0-17853 GCA_022817725.1 Archaeoteleia sp. ZL-2020 | reverse complement strand
GAAAATCGTATATTTTTGTATAACAAGTTGGCAGGGAGATATTTTGCAAACGAATTTTGAGTTGAAAATTATTGCAAGCTACTCTCTGATACGTCCCCAACAATAATCTTATTGATTTGATAGGTAGCGCAAATGTTTCATTTTTATATTCACAAATTGTAGCCGAATGATAACGAAAATCGTATATTTTTGTATAACAAGTTGGCAGGGAGATATTTTGCAAACGAATTTTGAGTTGAAAATTATTGCAAGCTACTCTCTGATACGTCCCCAACAATAATCTTATTGATTTGATAGATAGAGCAAATGTTGAAAAAGTTGTTTATTTTAACACGATATCAAGTTATAAACAACATCTACCATAACATGAATTTAAAGTTTCTTCGAGTTCAAGTTTATGAACCTTTTAGATATTACTTAACGTACTTATGACTGTATTTAATAGAGCTAAATGCATTGAACTATTGTAATACAAAATTTCATAAATGTATTTCTAAATAATATTGACTCGTAAATACATAATTCGAAAATGCGGTTGTACATCTCACGCGCCTTTACACGTTGAGCGCTGGCCAGTGTTTAGTTTAGAGTTCATTGTAAAATAATAAATATTGTTATAAAAACCTTATATTTTATTGTTTATAATTGCATTATTTTATGATATTTTTTAGTCATTCATTTGGTTTCATTAAATTTGTTATAAACTTTGCATAAATATATTCGATTAAACGATTAGATCCATAAAAATTTAAGAATATACATGTGCCTGTAGTTTCCAACGTTAAAAATCAACGAAATTAAAAAAAAAATTTAACGATTATTCTACCGAATTCAGATTCCTTACAGTAGTACATATTGTACGGTTCGTCTTTCAATCCCCGCGAAAGGTCGTAATACACGTAATACACCCCACAACCACCCCTAAAGATAAAAAAATATATGTCCGGTACTAATATGATGTCTCAAAATCACTATATGGATTAACATTCTTTGCATGACTACCAATATCCCCACATTTTTCGTTACCCCCGCGAGGTCTTGGAACACCCTCTAAAACTACCCTTTAGATTAAAATCATTTACAGAGGAAGCTTCTTCAAATGACGACATATTTCTCCATATTTTTGTCAACGTCCAACAAAAATATTTTGTTTCTTTACGTTTAACAAAATGATTTTGTTCAATTAACAAAACGTTTTGTTGAATCAACAATATATTTGGTTGTTGAACAAAATATTTAGTTAAATCAACAAAACGGTTTGTTTAATTAACGGAACTATTTACGTTAAATAAACAGAACTATTTTTCTTAGTGTAACTCGAAAGTACACTGATACAACTGTAACTATAATGCGTTACTTTTTAACAGCTGCGAAGCTGAAATATATATATATTTATTCAATTATATATTCTTACATATTTGTAAGAATTAAAAATATGAATTATTCAGAAATCGAAGTAATCGAAAAGGAAATAATGTATTGAAAAATTTGTCAACTTCATTGACGAAACGTCACGTTTCAATTATGTGTAACCATACAATTTAAAAAAAAAAATTTATTCTTATAAATGCACTACAATGTGACTAGTTTGATTTCTGACTAATTTATAATTGCAATTCTTATGCATATATTTCAGTGTTCTGTGATAAGATTTGATCAGTATATAACAGACTTAGTGTTATTTAAACAAGTATCACTATGATTCCCTCAACTGACTGGTTTAAGTTTTTATATTTTTAAACATTCTTTTTGTACATAAATTTCAGTTCAGTAATCACATTTTGTGTATTAAAAATCTAGTCATGTGATGTGTACCTTGTTAATTTACTTATTTATCCTATATTATTTTAAAATTTTACTAAATAAATTAATAATACAATTATTAAGAAATAATAAAATTTTTAAAAACGTTTTTTATTTATACACGATATCGATAATTTATAAAAAACATCTCCCATGACATGAATTTAAAGATTCTTTGAATTCAAGTTTATGAACCTTTTACACATTACTTAACGTGATTATAACTGAATTGAATAAAGCCGAACGCATTGAACTATTATAAGACAAAATTTTATAAATAAATCCTTAAATATTATTGACTCGTAAATACCCAATTCGAAAATGAGGTTGTACATCTCACGCGCCTATACACGTTGACCGCTGCTAGTGAAAGCATAGCTCCGCGCTAATAAACAAATGTTTATAATTTTGGCAATTATTATTATTTCGATCTGAATTTTTATCAGACATTGCATTACACATTGATGAAAAACTCTCTCGCTTCAAGTTTTTCGTGGCTTCAATTTCCCTCGATACTTTTTTCTGTTGAACTTTACCGCGCGGTAATACTGACACTCGTACATTGTTTATTAAAATAAATTAACACATTAATGATTTTTGCATATTTCAATCATTAATAAGTATTAAGAAAGTTCAAAGTATGAATTCTAGAAAACTCGAGGTTTATCGATAATTTTTTAATATCTTTATGGCAGTTTTAGTTTTTTTACGCATTGATGTTTAGGTCTGTAATTATTTATATACATATTTTAGGAATACATTTCATATAATTTTTAAAGTATGAAGTCGGATAATTAGATACTTCTAATGTACGTATATACATATGCACGCGCATGGTAATTGTAATACACTTTTGGTATAATTCAATTTTTTCCGCACGAAGCTAATACGTAACATCTACGGCATCATTGATACCTTCGAGGTCAGCGTTAGAATTTGTATATATCGTTGTCCCGCTCTTTCTTCCTCTTACTCTGTCGTTCGCCGCGGGCAATATACGAAAACTCGAGTCTTGGCATCAAAAGATGTAATATGGTAATGCCGTATCTAGGCACGTCCGGGCCCGGTGTCATACAACATTTGTATGCCCCTACTAAAAAATATGTATATTCTTAAATTTTTATGAATCTAATCGTTTAAACGAATATATACATGCAAAGTTTAAAACAAATTTAATGAAACCAAAAGAATGAATAAAAAATAACATAAAATAACGTAATTAAAAACAATAAAAAATAAGGTTTTTAAAACAATATTTTTTATTTTACAATTAACTCTAATGTAAATGGATAAATATATTTTTTAATGTATTTGTAAAAGTTATCTAATAAAAATTAAATGTCGGAATTAGAGGACAAACATTTTGACGTCTAATAGGTAAATAATAACACATTTAATATCGCGTACAAAATTGAATTATACCAAAAGTATATTACAATTACCATGCGCGTGCATATGTATATACGTACATTAGAAGTATCTAATTATCCGACGTCATACTTTAAAAATTATATTAAATGTATTCCTAAAATATGTATATAAATAATTACAGACCTAAAAATCAATGCGTAAAAAAACTAAAACTGCCATAAAGATATTAAAAAAGTATCGATAAACCTCGAGTTTTCTACAATTCATACTTTGAACTTTCTTCATACTTATTAATGATTGAAATATGCAAAAATCATTAAGTGTTAATTTATTTTAATAAACAATGTGCGAGTGTCAGTATTACCGCGCGGTAAAGTTTAACAGAAAAAAGTATCGAGGGAAATTGAAGTCACTAAAAACTTGAAGCGAGAAAGTTTTTCATCAATGTGTAATGCAATGTCTGATAAAAATTCAGATCGAAATAATAATAATTGCCAAAATTATAAACATTTGTTTATTAGCGCGGAGCTATGCTTTCGCTGGCAGCGGTCAACGTGTATTGGTGCCTGAGATGTACAACCGCATTTTCGAATTGGGTATTTACGAGTCAATAATATTTAAGGATTTATTTATAAAATTTTGTCTTATAATAGTTCAATGCGTTCGGCTTTATTCAATTCAGTTATAATCACGTTAAGTAATGTGTAAAAGGTTCATAAACTTGAATTGAAAGAATCTTCAAATTCATGTTATGGTAGATGTTTTTTATAACTTGGTATCGTGTTAAAATAAAAAACTTTTTCAAAAATTTCAATCATTTTATGAATAATTGTATCATTATAGATTCAGTACAAATTTTAGATAATACGGGATACATAAGCAAAATGATAAGGTACATCACATAACTAGATTTGTAATACACAAAATGTTCTATCGGGGGTAGCGAAATATGTTGAAATATCAGTAGTTACGCTGAAGAATCATAATCCCTACAGTGAATTTGACACATCATATTAGCACCGAACATGTAAAATATTCTGTCGCTACTAAATGAAGCTCCATGTGCAATATAAAAACTAACTTCAAAGACCAAAAAGCAAAATACACTCTATTTATTTACGTAGTCTAAGAATTAAATGATTTATATTTCTTCTAGTATTATCCTAAGATAGTGAATTCGATGAAATGAAATGGTCTGCAGGATGTTCTGTCAGATATATTGCGTCATTGTCACTATCAACTGAACCCTCTGTCACATCTATTGCGTATGCAACGTCTTGCACAACTTATCCTCTTCCCGCAGATTCATGCTTACTTTAATGAGTAAAATACTTAAAACTACCTATGTAACATACAATAAAGCTAATATCATTCAACGTAAACAAATAATTCCTATAAAATTTCAAGAATTTTATAATAATAATGTATATCTTTAAGAAAGTATTCATTACAAGTAGGGCAGATTTTTTGTAATTCATAATTTTGAAGTTTTCATTTTGAATCATGAGATTTGTAAAGTCTTAAAACAATTTAATATTTGTAACTTTAATCTAACATTCACAAACACAATAAATATAGTCAAAATTTACTTGTTAAACGAATGTATTAAGGGACACACATTGACATTACTAATAATAAGAAATTGAATCATATGAAAGTGTTTTCATTTTAAAGTAATCAGTAACCACAATTTAGGTAAACGACCAGTTCCAGTGCAATGTTTATAAATTAATAAAAACAAATCCCAATACAAAATAGAAATAAAAAATAATTGTTCGTAATGGGAATGTAATTTTCCGAATTTTTCATTTTACAAATTATATTGACTGAATTCAACTTCGTGTACTCGATTAGGTAGATGTTCCCCTTACTTTCTTTTTGTTTCTTATTTCATACGACTGAAATAATTTGATTGCACGTTTTTATTATCTCAATTGATTTTGTAGTAAGCGATAATTTGATTAAATAAATTAAATGAATTAATTTCATGAAATTACAGTTGAGTTAACATGGTACAATGTTGTTACAGTCAGGGTTAGGCTGTATCTTATCCGAAAGTATTTAAAATACATATTTTAATACAGTATTTAAATAGTCGTGTCTTACAGTATTTTGTATTTTGTAATTAAATAGTGAAAAATATGTATCTTTGTATCTAAAAAAAACATACATAAGCCATAAATCCCATAGCGTTTTCGAGCGATTTGCTCGGTTCGCTTTGACATCATCGTTAGGGAGCTTCCATAAAGACGTCCGCATTTTTAATCTTGGCGTCTCGCTTTCACCAGTGCCATATCAGATTTCCATCTCTTTCTTATATTGTGACGTCCTTTATGGAAGCACTCTTATCTCTTTTTAGCGATTCATCAATCGTTAAATGATGCATCAATCGATACGATGCATCAATCGCAAAATGTTACATTAATCTTATATAATGTATTTCGTACTGAGAATATACAGTTTTTACTCCACGACTGTAAATAATATTAGCGTAATACTTTTTACCTTTCAGCCGCATCTCGCAATACCATCAACAAATTGCGAATATGTTTCGAACATTTTCCCGATGAAATGGTTAAAATCTATGGAGATAGACGATCGCTTCACGATCATGCAGTGCCAACATTGAAATTGCCAGGAGCATCACATACCCCAATTGCGATGGACGTTGATCCATGCGCAATTGAATCATGTGGCAATGTTGGACATTTTTCTTCGCCGAATACAGTACTTCGCGACGCGACTAATTATCAACGGCCTGTTATGAATGACATACTTGTCAACGTCGCAGCTTCTTGTGATACAGAAAATATTCCGACTTCTAATGTTACGACAACAGTTTCGGAAAATTTTCCAACATCACGGCTGGAGAGCTGTGACATTGCTGGTAGGTCATCTGACATGTCATTGCAGAAACCTTGCTCGATTGCCACGTCGTCGGGAAATGTTCCTATCATCGAGCTTTCTTCGACCGCACCAAGTACATCGCATGGCCAGGAATGTGACAGCGTACCGAACGCTCCAGACATTGACGAAATTTCTAGCCGTATCGAGAATCGTTACCGGAAGAAGTTGAGGCAGTATCAGGAGAGGTTGTACGCCACGAATCGTACTGTCCGCGTGATGCAGCGTCGTCGGGCGAAAGGAAGATTACGACGCGGTAATAAGTGGGACGACATTGTCGGCCAACTATCGTTGGCCCAATCGACATTCTTCGACATCGTGAGGACGAATTTTGGCCGCAAGTCACAGGTTAATCATAATGTTAATTCATGTCCTGTATGTGTACTTTTTCGTTTCAAATACCTTTTTATCGACGAATATAGGTCATTATTAATTATATACACAGAAAAAAATGCTTAGGCTTTCACAAGAAAATGAATATGTCTACTAGAGTATTCCTGTCATAGATAAAAAATATTACTATATTACACATACAGTTTGCTGTTAGGAAAGATGTTTTGCTGTTCGAACAAAAAATTACTACGAATATAACTACACTAGTTATATACGTATAGGTAGTGTAGCAATTAATAAACTAGACATGTTATGAAAAATGTGTTTCCCCGGAAATTACAATTCTAACTGTGATACCTACTTTTTTTTGTGTATAACAATGTACAATTTAGTTTTATCATAGTTATACTGAGAGAGTTATACTGAGTTGGCATGATAAAAATCATTTCATTTGAATCACGATTTAAATCGAATGATTTTTTGCATCTGAATCGTTGATTTAAAATTGTACTTACTTTCAGTAGTACAAAAAGCAGGATTCCTTTTTTCTATCGAGTTAAGTAGCTTAACTTTTACATTTAATTATGCGAAAATAATGTACATTTTGTATATATTACTCAAATAATGAAACATCCGAACACAGTTTTTACAAAACATTTGTATTACATGAGATCAGTATAAAGTATTCCGGTGTATTCTTGCTTAAACTCGCAAATATAGTGTGACTTTTCAAAGTTGTATTCATGTGTGTTATCATAAGGTAGGGCAAATCAATTTAATTTCAAAACAATCAAGTAATTTATTACATATTGTGAATGAAAATTATTTAGAATACAATTAATTTTGGACTTACATATCACATTCAAATATTGAATATATTTAAGTAATTATCTGGTAATGTACAAAATGAATATATATATATATATATATATATATATTATTAAATTGAATTGACATGTACACGGAGCAAGAAATCGATATCTTATATATTGTTAGAAAATTTGTTACAATACAGATTATTAATATATCCATTATATTAAATGTAAACAAAAAATTGTTACACTACAGATTATTAATATATCCATTATATTAAATGTAAACAAAAAATTGTTACACTACAGATTATTAATATATCCATTATATTAAATGTAAACAAAAAATTGTTATTTAACATTAATGAAATTCGTCGTTATATACATTGATCAAATTGATCAAGCAGTACTGGCAGTTCCAATCATCTGATTGGGTCAAATGCACCAACAACTCAATCTTTTGCAAAGATTAAGTTAGGTACAGTGCTATTATGGGTAACTGCATCTACTGCTGCCTGATATCTTCAGTGGTTTCAGTAACCCTCATTATCATAGTTTCATTATTTACACCAATCGCAACACAACATTTTGTACTGGAGAATCGTTTATTTTAGAACGTTTCCTATGTTTGATGAAAAAGAGCAGTGATAGCTCTATTTACGCGCTAAATATTTTCGGCAGGATAGTTACTATCGTTTTTGAGTAGTAACCGCATTTCGAACCGTAAGCAAGAGAAAATCTTACGCATATTAAGACAGATAGATGTGCTGTCCCATACATCTATCTGAACATTCATATACGTTTCTCTTGCGTATGGTTTGATACTACAAACCCCGAGTGCTTAAAGTGCTAAATGCCCTTATGGCCCATGGTATCTGTCGCAATCTGTTTGGTGGAACTTGGGGACTTAAACCTAATATGATACGCTGGTCATATTTGAGTATAATAAGACCCATGATTGCCTACGCTGCCACGGTACAGTGGCCCAAGGTTAATCAGACAACAGTTCAAGCCCAGTTAAGCAAAATACAAAGACTAGCATGTCTACGTGTTACTGGAGCAATGAGAGCTACTCCTGTAACAGCCATTGAGGCAATGTTGGACCTGCCCCCTTTTCACCTCCAGGTGAGAGGGGAGGCGGTACTCGATGCCCTTAGGCTACGGAGAACATAAAAGTTAAAACCAGGATATCTGGTTGGACACCTCAAAATTGCGGACGATTTTCAGATATAGACTGAACAATTTTATGTATGGTCACCAAGGCACTGTGGTGTTGAAGGTAACTTAATTGCTGACCGCCTTGCGAGTAATGTAATTGAGACCTCATTTGTAGGTCCAGAATCGTTCTGTGGCTACTCATCAAGCCACGCAAAAGCGGTCATGAACATACGGGAAACAAGAGGAAAAGGCTCATATTGGAGCAACCTTCAGGGTCTTAATCAAGCAAAGAAATTCATAGAGTACTTGCCAAAAAGAACCAAGGAACTGCTCCAACTAAGCCAACCTGAATTAAGGCTAGTAACAGACTTACTTACAGGACACTTCACACTTAACATCCGCCTTGCTAAGATGGGAAAGGCAGAGGATGACAAATGGCGGCGATGCCAGTTCGGTATTAAAACCGCCAAGCACATTCTCTGCCACTGTAAGGCGAATATCAGCAAACGCCTGCAATTATTTGAAAAGGGCTTTTTAGTTCCGGCAAACAAAATTAAAAGCACCTAGGAAAATTATAGGCTACTGTAAAAGCCTTGGGTTGAACTAGGTGTTAACAAAACGTAGATAGGAAATTTCACAAAAGACCGAATGGTCGCGGTGATGTGAGGCGAATTAAACGCCCATACGATCCGTTACGCCTATACGTAAACCCAGTTCCATCGAATCCTTTACCCCGATAAATGTAATATTCCTTTATAGGGAGTAAAGGGATCGATGTAACTGGGTGTGCATTTCATTACTAGGTGCACTGAAATATACATTTACACATTTCCACAAATTTGTCAACGGTTGCGAGGGAAAAGGTAACGCGCATTGGATAGTTATGTAAAATATACTTTGCTCGCTGTGCAAAAACATTTCCTCGCTTAAGAGCTTTGACTAACATTGCTGCAACAATCGTTATTACTATACATAATGTCATAAAAGTAATCATAAGGTTTGAAGAACGGAGTGAGTGGGCAACATGGGAGAAAAAACTTACTTCAGTATCGTAAAATACTTTCAGGAAAATCCTAATCGTCCGATTTTGGAAGAAACATCGACCAAACAACTTAGGAATGATACTCCAAGAACACAACATGGGCATCGAACATTGGACCAACGCAAATGTCAATCAATTACATCAGAATATGTATGAATTCACTTACCATTCCTCTTCTTAATTTAGTTTGGATGCACTTTTGAATAAAGAAGTGATCGCAAGAACACCTTACGCATGGAATTTGGAAATGGCATGGTTTGCACGTCCTTTTTATGACTATGATCTGCGTTTTTAAATATAATTTCGGTTTGTAATGTACGAACATATTGTTATAATTCACAAACATTCCATTAATGCCTCATTATAAATTAATCAACGTAAAGCCAAATTTCGGTACATAATTCAGGATTCTTATTCGTGCAGTGTGATTATTTAATTATTTTGTTTTATCCAGTTGTAAAATGAATTATATTAAAAATGCGAAGCTGAATAACAGTTGGCAATTTAAGTATTAATGCAATAACACCATATTGCTGAAATGTACCACAAACGTCTGCGGTCAACTAACCAGTCGAACAGCGGTCGCACTGACGAATTACGTACTGTACGAAAATATTGAATGACTTAGGAATCGCATATAGTGGGGCCATGTTCTTTCCAAGTATACATATATATGCACATATGTATACGCGTGTGTCTGTTTGTTGGTGCGTGCGTGCGTTCGTGCGTGCGCAGGCGTGCATGCGTGCAACGAAAAAAAATTTTAATTTTCGTGAATTATCACTTTACATGCAACTGTAAAACATTAAAAACTGTGAGTTTTGCATTCCTGCAACTGGAAAAACAATCGCTTTTTATGACCAAACAACATACTATTTTTCAACAACGTAACTGAAGCTTCATCTTATCATTCTTATTACCTCTTTCAGTACTGCAATCGCATGTCTCAAAGTATACATTTGAAACAAACGTTATTTTCACAATGGCTATAGACGAACTGTATAAATATTGTTTTACAATTTGACTCAGCTGTCATCCACGATCACGTCGCTTACCTCAATTATTGCAAATAATTGCTTACCTATGTTATTCCAAAACAAAATTTCGTTCATTGCATGCACATGCATTCATGAGACTGGATAGCATGAATATCAGATTAGTAATGTAATGTATTGACAAGAATATTGTTTTCGTTCTTCATTTGATAATGCTTGCTTAAAACAGTTCTGAATACAAACTAATGCAAGGGTAATTATGTTTATTGGTTAAGATCACTGGAGATGACGTATGTGTAAAAGGTAATGTATGACATGCATGTAATTGTAGCAAAATACAAGGACGATGCAGAAAGAGGTATGCAACATGTAGAGAAAATAAGGACGTTGACAATGGTTCATAATAATTTTCACCATTTTCATTTCTTACTTACGTTGAACGTTTTACTAATTATCGCACAAGAGGGTTAAGTCTGATTGAATGATACGAACATATATTTTGAATAATTTTTAGTAAAAACTGTTCTTCTGCATATTTGTTTTCGGAATTGTAAACGATGGATAAGTACAATAAATGCAGTAGTAACTTCTGTAATCGTAGAACTTACAAAAAGTAATGCAAAAAACAATAACATTGTCAGCATATTTAATGTTATATCCGTTAGCAATTTGACAGAAACATTAATACATTTATTTTTTATGACTGTTCCTAAGACGTGTTAATAGGTTGAGATTGCTCTGTCAATGTAACCTTCATTAGTGATTAAATTTGCTGTCTCGAATATTAATATCTGAGCCATGTCAAATACTTGTCCTCAATGAATAGCATGAAATCATGATTTATTATTTTAAATTAACAAATTTGTCCTGATATTTTATAGGGTCGCCGGTACAGTAAGAACCACAAGGTTTTGGCGTTGACTTTATACAAGTCAATGGGGAAGCGGGCCTATACGTGTTTGCGGTCTGTGTTTCCGTCGATGCCTAGCATTCAGACTTTGCTATTGGTGCTTCAAAAGGTACCTTTTTCCGCTGGGCTGAACCCTTTGATCCGACGACACTTGAAGCATAAGGCCTCAAAGATGTCGATGAAGGATAAAGTGTCCATCCTAATGTGGGACGAGGTCGCCATACAGCCACAAGTCGCATACGATTCCAATAAGGACGTCGTGTGTGGATTGGAGGATTGGGGCACTAATCGCACACAGAATGTCGCTGATCACGCCCTGGTCTTTATGCTTCGGGGGTTGCATGCGGGCTGGAAAATGCCTCTTTCGTACGGTTTTTGCGAAAGCCAGACGAAAAATGCGCAACTCACTCGTTGCATCATTGACCATGTAAGGACCGTTTCTGGTGCTGGATTCCACGTAGTTGGTAAGCATTCACAACAAAAAATCGTTAATGCACGACAAATTATGTCGAATCAGTTGTCATGATTTAAAATAAGGTTTATTATTCATATATGTAGGTACCGTCTGCGATCAAGGATCATCTAACGTGGCTGCCATAAACAGTTTACTCTGGTCCACCCGAAGGCATCGATTATTAAAAGGAGAAAAGGAAAGTAAGTACAATGTTTTGGCGGTAACGTTGACTTATTTCAATGTGACTATAATTGAATGTGAAAAAAATATACATGAAATGCTAAACGTCAATTTATAAAAAAACGAGTGTTTTGTCGAAAACGCAGACTCTTCATTTCGTATTTCTTTACTCTGTTCCTTACAGGGCAAAGCTTCGAGGTGGACAATGTCGAGGTTATTCCGGTCTACGATCCTCCCCATCTAATAAAAGGGATACGGAATAACATGCTCAACAAGGACCTGGAGATCAATTGCTCATCTTCTGCTGGCCCTCAAAGTAAACGACAGTTTGCTACGTGGGATGCCATTACGACGGCTTATCTAATAGATAAGTCCACCAACACCATCAGGCGGCAGATGAGCAAGATAACTGACGAGCACGTGCTGGTTAACAGGATGAAAAAAATGCGGGTTAAGCATTCCACGGAGGTTTTCAGTGGTACCGTCGCTGGGTGCATAGAAACGCTGACAAAACAACGATGTGAGTATTTCAATACATATTAAATCATATTCCCGAATGTACAATCGTACGAATGTTACGCAAGGGTAGATATTATCTGCATTTTTACATCAGGTTTTGTGCGCGACGAAGACGGCGGAAAACTGGAAATCGACCACGACGATGGCATTGCAACCGCTACAACGGTAAATTTTTTTAATGATCTGTTCGATTCTCTCAATGCGAGAGCAGCGGACAGGTACGTGGAGCTTCGACGTCCAGTAAGCATGAATTCCATCCATCATGAATTCTGGACGGAAGCAAAGCGATTTTTAAAAAATATGCGCTATGTTGATCGAGTAACGCGAGAACGTCTTCCAATAGTGCCAAGTCTCAGGAACTGGCTATTTACAATCGAAGGATTTGAAAAAATTTGGGATGTCGTGCATACCAAATATGGATTTTCATCGTTGAAAACGCGTTTCGTGAACCAAGACCCTCTGGAGAATTTTTTCGGACAAATTAGAAGTCACGCTGTTCGTCACACTAATCCGACACCTCGGCAGTTCGAGAATTCTTTCAAAACTTTGTTGCTGAACAACATGTCGTCGGTCAAAGTGAGGCACGGTAATTGTGAGGTGACTCCAGACGATACTGTGTTGTTCACGCTGGCAAATTATTTGAACAGAGAAGACGCGAATGGTGAGGATGGTGTTGCGCACAACAACGACGGTGATGACGAACCGCGTGTACTGCATTCCGGTGAAGTAGTCGGTGACGAATCGGTTGTCACCACGCTCGCGCATATTGCGCAAGATATCGCGAAATCGGTATTAAAGAGGGTTGACCAATGTGACGATTGTTCGGAAAGCTTCAAAGATCGTGAATATACAGTTGCTGCGAAAGCATTAGTACGAGCAACTGTCGAAAAAATGAAAACAATGTCACATAGACGTCGCATTCAGCAAGTGCTTTTGCCACTAGTGCTGGACGCGAATGTTAGCATGTCGTGGCATGTTTGCGTGGAACATTACAACGTAATGTTGGAGTATGTGGTGCGTGAGGCTGTACGAAAGTCGATTGCATTGTGGTGTATGAAGAAGAATGAATTGATAAATTCTAGAAAGCAAGGAAGTGTGACTGATCACGTTGATTGCATGAATAGTATACGTGGTAGAATGGAGAAGCGTGTAGATCGGATGAGAAAGAAGACCACAGAACCGCGTGCAGAGGAAGAAAGAGTGAATCAAAGTTAATGTTCACTTGATCAACGACCGTAATGAAGTACCTAAGGATGTTGTACATACCCGCGACCATACGTTTGGTTACGCATTCGACCGTCGTGTTTTGTACCGGTTGTTTCTTTTGCATCGTATTAGTCTTTCAATATTAATTTACACGGTACTTTATTGCGCATTTGCTACTGTACATATTTGCATGCTTATTATTATTATTATTATTATTATTATTATTATTATTATTATTATTATTATTATTATTATGCACATACATGTATATATATATATATTAATATGAATTAGTAAACCTTCATTTATTTTAACGTCCTAATCCATTATAAGTTAATTTAAATTGTATCTTTAAAGTAGAATCAAACAGTACATGATGCAGTGCAACGAATACATATTTACGGTGTTATAGAAATTAAATGATTACTTTGTCTTCCAAAGGATTGAAAATATTTGAGAGTTTATGATGAAGACATTACGCCGTGTGGTCGCGTAATGTCTCACAAGAGGAGACTATACTGAACATTATTATAAATATAAATTTGTTTTATTCAGAAAGAACTCTGCTTTCTGTCTTATTGAATGATGATTCTAGACATCTTACTTTTAATATTTGTAGTAATTTTATTAACATTTTTAGAACAAGCCACATGGGTATCAAAAAGTTGTACAGGTTCCTCTAAGCGTTAAATTATTGCCTTTTATTTACAGGAGCGAGGAAGGATTTTGTAATCCGACATCGCGAGGACGTGGTGCCTCATATTTTTTAACCACACCGGATATAGCTCACAACGCTGTATACGACAGTCCGCAGTCTGCAAAGTGGGACGGAAAAATATGATGCGCTACTTACACCCTTGAACTAATTTTTAATCGTGCCGTTACAGATGCACCAGAGCAGTACCAGTATGAAGCACAGAGTGTGAGTTAAGTCGAAGACTAATGACGAATCAACAAACCAATCTGATTTGTCATGACTGAATCTTATTTCTCAGTCTCATCTTCGCACGAATATAGGAAACGCCGATCATCATTTGTCTGTTAATCGTTAGGTAGGAATGATAAATAATAAGTTACGTTACATAATTATTTCATTGTGAAAAGATGCAATTGAATTAATTTTATTTTATTTCACAGCACTGTCAAGAATAATAAAAATGTTGGATTGTCGTGGAACATTTCCATAGTAAGGACGCAGTAACAGCACACTTGATGCATGATGCAGAGTTTACTTCGGATGTGAAATATATTGAAGAACAGCCGAGAAAAATAGCTACTCCACATCGGAAATGCTGTATTTCATGTAACACCGTGAGTCATATTGTTTGCATAATAACTAATTGAATTAGCTACGTTTCGGTAGTATAGTTGTACTTTTTACAAGCTTTTTTACAATTTAACATTACTCAATGCATTGTAATCCTCATAAATATGTAAGCCAAATATTAGTATTTCAAAATCAAGAACAAAATGTGGGGTAACGGAAAATGTGTGGTAAAGTTAATATGTTGATTGTTTTATTTTATTTATTTGTTCACAAATATCGTTTCAACTTTTTATCGTTTGGCACTGTTATACAGATATGTTTGAAAGAACTGTATTTGCTTTACTTTTGTGTTCTTTTATATGTTACGTAACAGCAATACATAACATATCTCAATATTTTAATTTATGCAGGTATTTTGGTAGCAAGTAAATAATTATTGTTACAACATTTTTTGCATTTTCAGAAATAATAATTGCGAGGCTGTGAAAAAGACGAGAAGTAACACGTACAGCTTCAGCAAAGAATATACTAAATGGACATATTTACACTGATAACAACGATATCGTTCATACATCATATCTGGTACCAGATTCGTCAAATTCTGAATACAACGAACTGGAGAAAAATCAATGTAGGACATCTATATAATACATATTTTATCTATTATTTAACAATCTGTAGTATATAGATTAAAATGTATTTAATTTGTTTGTTTCAGATGAGGCTCTAAATAATTGGGAAGATAAATGTCATTATACATCAATATTGAAAATTTTGTTGAATTTAATCATGTTCTAATATAATGATCCATATTCAATTGAATTGAATTATTATAACTTCCTAGGAACTAGTATAATTTTTTTAAGAATATATGAAACATAGAATAAAAAATATTGTCACACAAATTGTTTACATTTGTTTTAAACGTCGTTTCGACAAGTCGTTTAAAGTGTATGTATTGTGTATGTATTTATGCTACAATAAAAGTGTATATACATAATACATTTATGAAAATCAAATTACACACATGCTTAACAGTTACATTACAATAATATATACAAAAATATTCATCTAGTAAAAAAATAAATAATAACAAGTAAATTTTGTGTAGATACAAAATGTGTGAAAATTGGATTTTCATTTACATCTTGAAAATGGCAAAGATCCTTGCCGAAATGTCGCTTAATAAAAATTGAAACAATTTGATTAAAAATACTTTATATTTTTTGTTTCATATATTCCTTAAAAAATGAAACTAGTTCCTAAACAGTTCATAATTAAATTCAATTGAATATGGATAAACACATTAAATATTCTTTGCATGCCTTTTTGTTAATAATATTACAATAATAATTTAAGTGTAAAACTCATGTATGTATCTAAAAATCATTTACGAACTGATAATTTTTATAATGATGTAACAGTTTTTTACAAAAATATAAATGGAGACATAACTTTAAAAAGTTGAAGCTACAAAATTAATTTATTTACGACGTGTTGCAGAGAGATATAGTACAACACTGAAACAATATAGAAGTATCAATTTAATTTAAACAAATTTTTTATTTGATACATTTGTTACTAATATTATTAATAACAAATATAATATCTTATTAATGTTAAATATTATTATTATTATTTGCTTGCTATCAAAATACCCCAATATATTTATATTTCATACACATATTTTTTTCAATTTTATACAACGAAAGTCATTCATACAAAAGAACATTTTCTGAATTATTATATATTTTAAAAAAACGAAAGAAATGTATTAATTCACAAAATGATTTGAACAACCTAAATAAAACTTATGATATAATTTTTAGTAAATAACATTCACTAAATTGTCTGAGTTTACGCGCCATCAATTTCGTATCTTTCTTTTTGTTAATATTGACAGCATTGTAACCTTAAATGAAATTGATACTTCTATATTGTTTCAGAGCTGTACTATATCTCTATGCATCATGTTGTACATGTATTAATTATGTACCACCAAATTTTTTAAAATTATGCCTTCGTTTAATTGTAAAGAAAAACTATTATATCATTATGGAAATTATCATTTCGCAAATGATTTTTACACTCAAATTATTATTGTAATGTATTTTTGAAAATTATTAACAAAACAGGTGTGTAAACTTTTCTACAGACAATTTATTTGTTATTTTTTAACTACATGAATATTTTTGTACATATTATTGTAATTTGACTTTCATGCATATTTGTAATTCAATTTTTATCAATGTATTATACATATACACTTTTATTGCAGCTTGAAGACGCCAACGATCTTTGCTGAAACGTCGCTTAATAAAACTTGAAATAGTTTAATTAAAAATATTGTGTATTCTTTGTTTCGTATTTTCCTTAAAAAATGAAATTAGTTCCTAAGAAGGTTATAATTCAATTCAATTGAATATGGATAAACACTTTAAATTTTATATTCATGCTGATGCTTCAAAACCAGAAAACATAGACACGACTGGCATTGCTGCATTAAAAAAAAACTTTTTAGCTTGCAAATATATTCTCTTTTTAACATTACTTTAATTTTCTTTTTCATTAATACTGGAAGAAAAGTAAGTATAATATTATAGTTAAAATTCAATTAAATCTTTTATAACTATTTCTTTGTACTTTAACTAAACAATTCATTTACTTTAGTTATCGGTCTTTACAGGCAGATTAATACGTTTAACGATTAAAAATAAATAAATAAATATATTGTCGTGGATTATAGTTTCATAACGTTACCCAATTAAAACATTAATATAAATAAAAAAAATTATAAATAAATGTATGTATTTATTTAATTATATTAATATTTTAAATGGGTAACATTATGAAACTATAATCCATGATAATATATTTATTTATTCATTTTTAATCGTTA
>JABFOW010000032.1:0-21315 GCA_022817725.1 Archaeoteleia sp. ZL-2020 | reverse complement strand
CCTTTTAGTCATAGGAAACACAGTGTAGAAAAAGATATAGAAAATTATAAAATTTATACTATCACAATTGATAGAAATTTATAGAGTGAATTGAAATGTATACATTTTGAATACATTTCTATATTTTGAATTCACATTTTGAATACATTTCTATACATTTCTATAGGTTTCCCTGTGGGTATTTCGGATGGGACACTCCCACATGGGATGTTCCTACATGGTAATGTCCCACATGGGTATATTTACGTTTTGAATAGAAAAATGCTAAAACCATGTGGGAATCTACGTGGGAAACTTATGTATTGTTAACCTACGTAGGAACCTCCCACATGGGAAATCTATGTAAAAACGCAAAAAACCACGTAGGAACCCACGTTGGACTTTTGAGGAGACACCCATGTAGGACCTTCATATGAAAGATATTTCCCACATGGGGAATCGTATTAAAATGCTGAAAACCATCTAGGTACCCATGTGGGAGGCACTGCTAATTAATCCACATGGGTTCGTCCCACATGGGCACGCCAGATGAAATAGCGAAAAACCACGTAGGAACCCACGTGGGACTTTTGAGGAGAAACCCATGCAGTACCTTCCTATGCAAAATGCTTCCCACATGGGGAATCGTATTAAAATGTGGAAAAACCGTCAGGGTACCCATGGGGATCCCACATGGGGATCATGTTCAAACGGTTTAACCCAGTTAGGTGCCCACTTAAAGCGTTTAATTGAGTAATCCACATGGGACATAGAGGTGAAAGCGCAGGAAATTACATCGCAATCCACGCGTGACTAACAAGTCAGCGATCCACGTGGGAAACTCCAAAATGGAAAATCATCCAACCTTATTTTAGGATAGGCATGAGCTACATTTTTATTATATACTTACGCCATATCTACATGAAGGTACTTTACGTAGAATAATTTAAATGGAAAAACATGTATATATTTTATGGAATATTCGTATTAATAATGTTCGATGACAAGTAATTTAAGTTTGTTCCGTTTATGGTGCATATTAAAAAAAACTGAATTGTAACATTTCATTGGTATTACATAGTCCGCCAATAACTCATATTTTAGTTCATTTATATAGTAAATATTTAATTGGATAATTGGTTGGATCTCCTATTGCATGGTGGATCCAACCCCCTGAATGTATGTATGTGGCCGCTTATTTTTTCTTCTCGCACTGGATTTTACTGTAATAAGTTCTGTACATTTTTTCTTTTCTGCTGAAAATAACTCACAGAAAAGTATAGAAAATAGATGTTATATTTTTCTATGCGCGTTCTTGTTCCGCTTTTTCATATAGAAAAGTATAAAGATTTGGGGCAAAATCTATGCATTTGCTAATTGCTTTCAGTTATGGCAAAACACAGTATATATGAAAATATAGAAAATTATAAGATATCCATCGTTGCGATTAATAGAAATATATATTGATCTTTTAACACGTAGAAACGTATAGCTTTTCTATGTACAAATTATTATAAAACCTTATACAACTTGTAAAAATGTATAGAAAATCATTCATTTTGTAATTCCTTTTAGTCATAGGAAACACAGTGTAGAAAAAGATATAGAAAATTATAAAATTTATACTATCACAATTGATAGAAATTTATAGAGTGAATTGAAATGTATACATTTTGAATACATTTCTATATTTTCTATAAACTATTTTCAGCAGAGTTGCTTAATCATATAATAAAACACCCATCAATGTATTTTCACAGAACAGTGTGTTTTTATTTCCGATCAACTAGATATTAGTTCAAGAATCATGAATATAATAAAGCGAATTTGTAATTTGCAGATTTGTAGTGTCAATCTGTCGATCTGGTGTGTCATGAAAGACATCTTCAACATAAAATGAGTAGAAAAAGTATAAAATTGATGTGACAATCAACGAACGTTAAAACATATGAGAATAAATCGTAATGTCTCAAGTACATTTTTTAATTTGTTTTTTTATCAGGTCGTTAATCTTCTCAGTCGTGAAGTGAGACATTCGTTTCAGTTTATTTTGTAGTTTTACATCTGTATAGCCCATTTTGGTGAGGCGATCTTCATAACATCCTGGAAAAGCATCACTTTAACATTGTTGGGAATCGATTCGCAACTCAAGTAGTGTCAATAATAATAATAATAATACATTTTTTATGTAACTTATATACTTACTACGTACGACCTCATACTTTAGAGGACTCAATATTTTGCGTGGTGATCTGCCAGGAATCCTGCATTTTGCTTTCTTGTCCAAGGAGCGATTAGAAAGTTTATGGATGCCCCATATTGCGACCAAAAGTCCTTTGATAAATTTAGAATTGTCCTTTTCTCTTATTATTAATTCCCATGCCACGCGACTGACGAATACATCATTGCCAAGATAAACCTAAAAAACATATCAATTTGTTAACCATTTCAGGTGTCTCCGTAGTGTAACAACCATAAATAAACTCGGTATATCAATTTTAAACTTTGGGAAGTTATTTATCTACATTTGTAAAATAATCTGGTATTAGGTTTTTTTTATCAAACATATATAATATACAAAAATAATCTAACTATGAAAATTGAAAAAATTTGTTCAAATAACTTAATCATGCTAATTGTTCAATACAGGAAACGTTAGTTTTAATGTAAATTAATACACAAAAGCAGATAATTTTTAATATATTAGCATATAATATTAATATTTCTGATACAGATCTCCCACCAAAATTCTTTTCACTATCAAGAATTTAAAAAAAATCCATTACATGTTGATTACCCCAGTAAACGAGAAATTATTCAAGTAAATCAAATAGAAGGTTAAATTTTCAATTCGCCTCAATCGCGTTTCTTTAATATTGTTTATTAATGAGTATTTAACTGATTATCTGCGAATCCTCAACAGCAGATAAAAAGACTTATACCAAAATGAAGAATCAAAATTTAAAAATTTCGAATTTAAACGTGTCATTTTTAATCCATTTTAGCGCATTGAAACGTGCAAAGTTCAGTATTGCTCGTACTTATCTGCATACGTGAATTAAAAATTTCTGTAATCTGACAGATGATTGGGACATATTTAGATTCGTCACGTCTAATAAGCAAAATTAAAGATAAGCGATTGAATCAAAAACATTTCAATCCTCCTTAATACGATCTCGTTTATTGGGACTGACAGCTCTTTTTCCCTTCAAAATCCGTAATTGGATTTATGCAAATATCTACCCTAGACAGCAGGACGTGCGAGAACATTTTAGCTGAAACACATGCGAAAATTTTATTTTATCACAGACTGTGCAAATATGTGCAGACTATGCTTTTAGTTTCGCAAAAAATGCAGCTTAATGAGGACGCACCTTGGCACAAGCATTGCACAAATAGTTTGAGAAACAATTTTGGAAAGAATGGCAGCATTTCACATTCGAAACAACTGCATGGCAATAACTTAAAAATTTATGTAACATAATTACGTTATTATATTGACAAGTATACCTCGTCGTTTACGACATCGTAAATGCTACGGATGCTTGCGTCTGTGACGTGTAGTTTAAATGCAGCATTCTCTTCAGACACAATTTTCTGTTTCGATTTTTCCTCATGTACGTCTACTTGTACTTCGATTTTTCCTGCTGTATGACTACTTTTTTTCTGAGTATCTTGAAACAGTTTTTTACGAGATTTACATAATACCTCCTTCTTTTTCACCAAAATATTACGGGCGACTTCATCAGCCGCTTCCTCCTGTGACTTTTGGGTTTTCTGCAACGGTAAACTTATTACTTGTGGAAAAAAAAGTCAAAAAATGTAAATATATAATAATGGATTAGGTTTTTTTTGTAAATAAACTGAATCAAATTACGTTTAAATTTTTTTAAAATAATTAATTGGTTCATTCAGTAATTGCAGCAAGAATACTTTTTTTCAAGATGGACCAATATAAAAACACAAGTTCGGTCCTAAACAGGAGCTATTTATATGATTCATGTCTTTGTCAGCCGTACTTTCCAGCAAGAAATAATTTCATATTTTTCAGCTTTTGTATTTTCGAAGTTCTACTTGTATGTAAGTGAAATGTACATACCAATAGATACATCTACTTACCTTCAGTTTCGATTTATTAGTGTCAATCTTCTTCTTTTTTTTTAGGGAAGAACTGCGTCTGACATGAACGAGTTTAGAAGAAGGAAACCTTAACCGGCAAGAATTCTTCTTTTCTTCTATTTCTTCTTCGCTTCCTACGAATTGAATGAAATATTAAATTTGCCGTTTAAGTTATTACATATTTTGCTATCTTAAATTAAAGGTTAGCAAAGCAATATCGCAACCATTCTGTTAAGAGGATCCAAAACCTTTCTGCAATACCGACCGAGTATTTCTCTTCATTTTAGTCAGTATAAAAATATTTGCAGATTGTATTTGTGCATAAAGACCAGCCTAGTATATATTATTAGGGTAGTATTCGGAAATACAACCCTAATTTAACTTTCCTGCTTATTCTTATGAAATAAATTAATAAGGAATTTAAACGATTTGTGAATACGCAATTTCTTATCTGCCATGTTAAATAAATAGGAAATAATAAGAAACTGCTTTTGAATAGGAAATTTCTTGCACTCATCAAATCATTTATAATAGGGTATAATCGGAGCTCATCGGCTATCGCGGATAGCTTGGCTATGCCGCTGGGTCTCGAGCACTTTTCGCCGTTGCCACAAAGTAACTATAAGCGCTCCCGTTTTCTAGTGTACCAACTTCGTAGAAAATTGGCGTTGATTATTATTTTGTATTCATCAGTTATAGGCCATAGATTGTGTGTATATACACAAAATCTAATTGATTTATTCAAATATTCTTATTTGCTATAACCTATAACATATAAATACAAAATAATAATCAACGCCAATTTTGTACGAAGTTGGTACACTAGAAAACGGGTGCGCTTATAGTTACTTTATGGCATCGACGAAAAGTGTTCGAGACCCAGCGGCTAGCCGAGCTAGCCACGATAGCCGATGAGCTCCGATTATACCCATAATTCTTATTAATTCCTATCAATTCCTATCCACATTTTATAGGAATTTGTACAAATCGTTAGGTTTTAATAGGAAATTTTAAGCAGGATAGAAGGTCGTGAAACATTTAAAAGTTATTTTGCAAGTTCAGTATGCATGTAAAGTATGCTGGCGTTTAGTTACAATTTTTGTTGGTTTGAAAATTTAAACGAAACGCTGAAAAATCACGTGAAAAATCACGAGACGATTGGGCGTGATAAATCACGTGAAAAATTACGTGATACATTACGTGATCTTTTTATTATACAAAAATAAAAATAGTGAATAATTGTTATTTTAATTTTAAGTGTAAATATGGCATAATTAAGACTCAAATAAAGTAAAATAGCATAAAAAATATTTGGCCAACCGTTCTTGAACGCGGCGATCTATCTAACCTATCTTCATACTATGAAGCAAGGCACTTAACCACTTGGTCAAAGCAGGCGTTATTAATGTGTGATTATACAGCCTACTTGAATGTCAGCGTCGACTCAGGTAGTAAGACAAATAGCTCATATAGCCATAGAATAATACGACTACTCTGGCCAAGTGGTTAAATGCCTTGCTGATTTTTCAGCGTTTAGTTTAAATTTTCCAACCAGCAAAAATTGTAACTAAACGTCAGCATACTTTGCATGAACACTAAACTTGCAAAATGGCTTTTAAAAGTTTCACGACTTTCTAGTATCTCTGTAGAATGCTAGGCTGGTCTTTATACACATATACAAGCTGCAAATATTTGTATACAGACTAAAATGTAAAAAAAATACTCGGTCGGTATTGCAGACAAGTTTTGGATCCTCTTAACAGAATGGTTGCGATATTGATTTGCTAACCTTTAATTTAAGATAGCAAAATATGTTATAACTTAAAAACAATTAGAGCACTCAAATTATAATTAGAGAACTTGAATAGCACCTAAAATTTACTACACTTTGAGCTAGAAGCGAATGTTTTTGGCATTGTATAGCTAACTTTTATTTTTTGATTTTCTGGCACGTAATGCACTTTAAATAGGCAAACTTGGTTATTTGTTGTAGTTAACGACTAGTATAACAATAAAATGAAGGTTGAGCTAGAGCAATAAAAAACTAATTGTTTCATATCTAACGATTACTTAGTTTACTTTCTTCGGTTTCATCATTCGATGAGTAATTTGAGTTTTCTGCTAGGTTAATGCATTATAAACTGTTTAACACATGTTTCAGTTAATATTTTAGTGTTCTAGAATAATTAAAAAGGGGCTAAGCTGCACCAACATCTATTTTAGTTATTATTGTTCATATATTATATTTGTATGTATATGCTAATTATTACTTATCTTAAGAGTAATTAAATCATAATTAATTACTACTAATTATTTATATATATATTTTTGCGTTTTTACGACAGTAGTTGCATATCATCAACCGTTTTAAAATTATTTGAAGCGATCGGTGTTGTTCAGTTTCAAATGAAACTAAACGGAATATCCAAAATCATTCTTACAATTATATGCAAAAAGGAGTGTAATATAAATGACTCTATTTTTCTTATCTACAGTTAGGGAAAGCAACATTAAATTCAGTTGTGTGCAGCGGTACAGTGGCACTCCCCGTATCGCTGGTATAGGAAGTGCCACTATATCTTTAGGTTTGATTTTAAATAGACGAAGGCTCGCAGGCTTATAATACTATAACAAGTGGTGTATTTATGTTAAGTGTTAGCGACAGAACTTTTCATACGTTACATTATCTGCAACACGTAATTTATGTGGCATCCAAGATTGTAAGGAATGTCATGTCTCTGAAATGATGTAGCGTAGAAAAAACGGCAGCAATACAATATGGTACACGGACAAGACTATACACAACCAACCCTGTGACACTCCAGGGACATTATTCTCAGTCGCTCACGAACGTGTTTTATGGCAACACTGTAATATGAATATAATTCAGTATATATATGTTTTTTATCTGTTTTCATCTGTTTTTTATCAGTTATATATTAACTGAAATATATATATTAACTTTAAACGTCTTTATTAATATTTATTTTTATCAAATATGCCGCATTATTTGCATATTACAGTGTTGCCATAGTTTCTCTCGAACGCGTTCGTCAGCGACTCAGAATAAAATCAAATGGGTTCCCACGCTCTTTCGCAAGTTCCTATAGGTTACTACGTGGGTTTCAATGTGAAACCCAATATAGGAACCTATATAGGGACGGATGCAGTAACCCATAGAGGGACCTGTATGGTCCCTCCTATGGTTTGGTGAAAGTAGAGACATCTACAAAAAAAATAGATATTTCTAAATCATTTATGATTTTTATTTAGTTCATAATTGACCGTTTTTCTCATGACCGACAAATTATTGAAATTTAAAGGAACAATTTTAAATTCTACAAAATATAATATATTATAAATATTACTGAAACTTCATTGAAATTAATACAAAAACAAAAAAATTTTAAATTGAACCTTTTGCACTACTAGAAATAAATTAAATTTTAAAAAAGCATTTTATTTAAATCAATGATTTAAATTAAAAAATCATTTAATTTAAAACGAGATTTAAATAATTGATTTAAATCAGACCAACTCTGTGTGGAACCATCCCACACAGCACAATACTGTTTGTTTCAATATTGCTTAAAACTAATTTTCATTAAAATATTGTGACAACGCTGTACAACATTCAAATGTCCCTCTTAATCTCTTAATGAATGATAATTCTGAGAAGTATTATTTAATATTAATATGAAACATATTTTTGATGATTGCTAAAACAATATTGTTGTAGCAACATTGAATAACAAGGGAGGGACAACATTGCAGAATTATTAGAGACATTTTACGTTCTACATAACACGTAAATTAAAGACAATGAAAGATATTTATGATAAATGAATAATAGGAAAAGAGAACAAAACGAATGTGTCACGAAATGGAATTGAGTAGTTAATGACTATTTTCAAGATTGAGGTTCAACGCAAAAGGGGAAGGTTTGAAGAGGTTGAAAAGATTAAAAATTATATTGAAAAACATTATAAAAATAGGTTGGGGAATGTAACAATTGTAATAAAATCTTAACTGTGATAAACAGTATCAGGCAAGGCGATCTTGACCTCAAGGCCAACAAAGCCTGGGCCTTGAGCCCTATATATTCAGTGCATGTGTAAATTGTGTTAAAACTATTACCTTGTGTCAATCTGAACAATAATTAGAAATTCGTGAATACTTCAACTTGAAATTTCAAAGCCTAATTTTTACAAACGCAGTAGTTGTATTCCTAACTCTGTTCCACGAGCTTAAAATAACTTACAGCCTCTGAATATACCCTTACACACATAAAATTAGCAGTACCTGTTCCCATAAGTTGAATTCACCTACTTTAAATTACCAAAAGGTTAATTTGAGAACCTTAATTGGGGGCATAGGTCTCTGAAGTAACCTTTTCATACAAATACAGACACATTTATATATATATATATATATACATATGTGTGTGTGTGTTCGTTTAATGGTGATCGTGTGTGTAGCACAGGGCTGACAAAAATCATTATATAGTTATGGAAATTTTATAAACATTTCTTAATATTTTTGTATGTTATTTAATCTGTAAGAAATATTCCAATATATGTTACGTTGGCAATGCAATATATTTCTAATGGAGAAGGCATTTGTTCAATCAGGAAGTAAAAACACTTTATGCATATGCAATGAATACACACACACATATGTATGTAAATATATATAGATATATGTATGTAATTCAGTGAATGAGTTTACGTTGTTTTATAATAAATTGTACCAAATGTTTTTCATACAATTTTTTCATTTAACGTGAGGCTATGCATCATCTCATTTCAATTACATTGTAAATATTGTTCATATTACTTACCTCCTAAAAGTATAACGTTTCCAAGGGCACATTTGTCGTCGTCGACATTTCTTCGAATGCTAAAGGCGTATCTTGTATTGAAGTCTTTATCGTGCTTAGGTACAAAAGTCTTGATAAAACTAATGGGCACGATTTTATGAATTTTGTCACTCAAAAACCTCACATAAGCATGAGTTGGCTGATTCAACACACTCATGGCTGATTAAACTAATTTTAACACTTGCTATACACTTGTTTATTACGCCGATATATTAGCGGTCACCAACGACTAACGATGCAAACTTTACTCTCAGTATTTGGCGCAACGCATGCCGGGTTTACAAATCATTTAGCGATTGATATGCTCGGAGTGCTCTCAGAACATATCTGTCTCCTTTTATTGTCTTAAGTAAGAAAGAAACACATATCGTCTCGGAGCACTCCGAGCATGTCAATCGAAAACGCTAATTGACTCGCTTATACCGGTAACACTCGATATTTATGTGATGTAGCGTAGCACGTAAAAGGTGCTAGGGGCACCATTATTGTTTTACGCGTAGCATAATATTACTACATTTGGCATCGTTGGCCCCGAACTCTCTGGGCTGCGTTCCAAAACTTTACTCCAGAGTAGCTGGGTTATGCTATACTTTTCGTTGAAACATTAATATATAGCAGATAACTTTATTGTTATTTTAACAATTTCATACTAAATAATTAACAGTAAAGATTTCTTCTTTATATTTATGTTTCAACGAAAAACATAGCTTACCCCAGCTAACCCCGGAGTAAAGTTTTGGAACGCAACCCTGATGGAAAAGTCCTGTATAAACCAAAGAAATCATGGTTTCTATGCGCTTATTGTTTATGCATATCCAGATATAAACAAATTGAAATTATTGGTCTTCTTTTTTTTCTCATTCAAGTGAGAAAGAAGACCAATGGTATGTATATGTTTCTATCAGGATATGCGTGGACAATAACCGTATAGAAACCACATGAGTTCACAGTACCATGTGGTATACTGTTTTGTATATCAGCCTTAATGCATTTACTGTAGCAAAACTTTTCTGCGCGAAGACCGTTCTGCGCCATGTAAATTCGTCGAAGACCGTTCTGCATCGTTGTCTTATAGTGTCTTGACCGTAAGACGTCATTTCTGGAGAGTCGGATATCTTTCCGAGTACCGTTTTTAATATATTTTCCGACCGTATTTATGTGCTTTTGAACGCATCTAAGTTTGCATCATTATATTCAGGTAATTATTTAGATAATTCATTTAATTTTCATTAGTAATGGCTTCTAATGATTGATCCTTCTACTTATGTTTTCTTTGTTTAGGAAATCGATTTGTCCTCATATCCACATTCACATTCGTCTTGTTGACCATCTGTGTTTGTTCGTCAGTTCTTATTAAACAAAAACTTGCCACAATAGACACCTCTACATTTTGTACTTATTGCTGTAAGGTAAGTTCCCTGCTTACAGCTTGAGACAATTTTCCTGAAGGTTAGTTTCCTACCGTGATTGTAATTTAACAATATTTAGAATAGCTTAATATATCAACATGGATAATCGGCCTCAGGAATATAGAGGGTACTTGAATCCAGATGTAGCAGACGATACTGTACCTCCAAGCACTTTACACAATTTACGCCAACGCAGAAATTCGGACAACGACGATATGCAGATAAATGCTGTAATTGATTAACTTTTTCACTACAATAAAATATTCTGATGTTTTTTTTCCTGCGTTAAAACATCACAAAATGACGTTTTTTATGTTGTACACTAATGTCAGGTTGTCTTCGTGCCCCACTTAGAATGTGTATATATAAACTGCTTGTAAAAACTAATTTTCAACATATATATATATATACACACATATATTTGCAGCGTAGTATTTTTATTTTAAATGTAAAATTAGACATAAAGATACGATGATACACATGTAGATCTTGCAAATTCTATGAATAAGTTCTTCAGTATAACCAAAATTAAGTTGACAATGTGTTAATTGTAATATTAAATTACTAAAGCACATTTTAATTCACTTTACGATTTGTGAGATTCATTAAAACTAATTTATGTTAAATAGAAACACTTTTATTTTTAGTGTGCAGATTATTACTGTTACTCGAAATAATCAATCTTCGACTACAGATTTGAAAGCAAAGATTTGAAATTTTAATTACAAAAAAATGTGCATCATTACGAAAATATTTAGCAAAGTTATTGTTTGACTTGCGGTGTAATTAGATACAAAAATTTTATTTACATTTTTCTTTACCCTAGTTTATTGTGTGATGTATATTTTAAAATGTTATTATATTTTGTGGAATCTTCAATATGAAGTAGGTAAAACGTTACAACCACATTTTGCATGCGAGCTGTGGTGATGAAAAAAATTGCAATGTTGTTTCAAAATTACTGAAATATACATGTGTCTGAAACATGTATACTACAGTCATAGTCGTAAAGTTATATTACAAATTTTTCTTTATTTATTTATTCCATATTGCAGTCATCAGAAAGTAGTGAGACCTCGCAGAATACATCTGACGATGTGCATTATGGTGGTATGGATATCACGCCATCGATAAGTGCTCATTCATCCATTTCGCAGGTGAAGTAATAAATGTATAAGTATTATATATAATGAATGAATGTAGCTTATGAAGATAAATGTAATTTATCTGTATTATGTCAGAGGTATAGCAATATTTACTAGAAATGCTGGTCCTGTACATTTTGATTTATAATTAGAACTACCAGTCACCATTTCCTATCCAAATGTAATAGGAATTTTTACGAATCGTTAGGGTTTTAATAGGAAGTTTGTTGCACGGAACACCTAAAATCACATTAATCATTATTTATTACAGTTAAACACTCCAGTAAAGTCAAAAACGATAAAATTCAATAAACCGAAAAGCTAATTGAAATATGTGTATTATTGTTGAATTCGTAAATGTGCATTAAACACAGTTATTGCATTTCGCACTATAGACATCCGAAAGGACTGTCGGCTCACAGAATGCAGACGTATACAATGTTGTTATGGATACCGTGTCATCGGCAAGTGATGATTCTTCAATTTCACAGGTAAAAAATAAAATTTTCCTGTTATATTAATTTGTTTTTATTTGCATGATCACTACGTATTATTGTCTGTGCTTAATAATCAATTTTTGCAAATGAATATCAGAATGCGCTCGTATAAGGGAAATGTAGGGCACATCGTAAGTACTGTCTTACCAACCAAACTACAGGCGAATAATTTTGCCTAATATAAGCGGGACTGTGATTATAAGTTAAATGAAAAGGAGCTACGCCGATTGTTTAAACATGCAGGAATTGTATGGAACAATTGTAGGACAATTTAGTATCTGAAAATTGAAATCAAGAGAAATTGGGTATTCCAGGTCTCCTACTGTAGTGTCTCGATACCTGGATTGCCATATTTCTATTTATTTAAATTTGCAGCTACTAAATTAACTTCTAATTGTGCCACAGCGTTCCTGCATGTTCCAAGAACCAGGGTACTTCCTTTTATATGTCTTATAACTGCAGCTATGTTTGTAGTAAGCAAAATTCGTCGCAGGTAACTCGGTCGGTAAAACAGGACTCCGACATGCTATTCATGCAATAGACACGCTCTCATCTTTATATTTAAAACCATAAATTGCCTTTCTCTGTATCGTGGTAGTGAAAAGCAGATAGTGTTATCTATATATATATATCCCCAAAAATATAACCCCTTAAAAACTTGTACCCATCAAATAATATATAACTGACAAATAAGATTCCCTACATTTTTTTAATGCAGAAAAGTTTTGCAAATATTGCGCTAAGGTGCGTCCTCGCTAGACGTCAGACATTGCGAAAGTAAAGTCTGACATATAGAACTCAAATAATACAACAGTATTGAACAAATAGTTTGTGTAATTCAGATTCATCAATTTTGACTGAAATAGAATGCAGCTTTTTAATTTCGTAATTTTCGCAGCCATCGTATGTACAAAATGTTTAAAATGTAGAATATGAACAAAATAAAAAAATCTTGCAGCATGGACTCGAAACATGACCTTCAATTTGTCATCTTCATGCTCTTCCCCTGAGCTACAACGTCACTTTTAAATACTTAGCATATTACATTGGAAAAAATGTTCGTGTAAGACCTAACCTAAAAACTGTGCTGATCATATGATGCAAAATCAGCAGAGTAATGGTGCTATTTCAGCACCGTAACGTTGTAAGATTAACATGAAAAATATTGTTGACAACTTTGTAATTAGCAACGGATTTCTCAACTTATACAGTAATAATACTAAATAAAGTACATTAATAAAGTTAAACAATTATATTTGAATGTTAGACTAATTTCAGTTTGTAATTACAGTTTGTCTTTCGCGCACTTGAATATGTTTAAACATAACTTATAAATGAAGCGGCGCCTTCGGCGCTTTGATCTCTTCTTGTGAAGTAAAATCTTGTGTCTTTTCTATTGTCAAACTGTTGCACTAAACCAAAGAGTGAAATATTGTTTGTAATTTGAAATGCCAAAAACATAACCAATCACAAAGCCTATAAACTATCCCATAACCTACTCAGCCATCGGTCTTGTCAAACCCTTGTGAAATCAGCTTCTGAAACTATCTGCGCAATATTTGCGTTTATTTAAAGATGAAAACAAATGCTGTTATACTTGCCAAAACTGTTTCTAAAAATATTTGTGCAATGTTTGTGCCAAGGTGCGTCCTAACTAAGCTGCATTATTTGCGAAACTAAAAGCAGAAATTGGTTCCTCAAATATTTCACAAATATTGCAACATCGCTAACAGAAATTGGAATTTCGCAAATCTTGCGCAAACTGTTTGCGCAAGATCTGCACAATCTGGGATGAAATGAAATTTCGGCATGTGTTTGCGCTAAAATGTTTCTGCACGTTTTGTGGTCTGGGCAAGCGTATTGGTATCAGTGTAATCTTTCGTATGGATAATTTGTCGCCATGATTTTGGGTCATCCGGAAATTTAAAAGGTGGGATATTTTGTTGCCTGAATATGCAATGATAACTGCAAGTGTGAAAATAATGATACACCTATTCATAGCAAAACACAATGAATATTGTGGTTCTTCTTGTGCACAAATGTCTCGTGTCTCTTCATCCAGTGTACATTCGTCTTGTGTAAAAATATGTACAATATTTGAGATGACAAACGACAAAATGTAAGTCTGGATATAAAAATACATAAATGTTTATAACGCGCAAGATATTGTTTATCGTATATTACGTATGCTTTGATGACGTTTAACATTAATTTTAGTGTTACCAACGTAATGCGGAAGTATTGTATTTATTCATATGTCCTATTTACAATTCGAACGCAGTACATTTTGACATGTTTTGTAGGATAACGATTTCAATGAGCCTCTGTACAATGCCTTATTCGACAACGATTCATCATCAGGAACAGAAGAATGTTATATTGCTGAGGATGAGCAAAGCGACAATATCTTACAACGTTTGAAAAATATTATGGGAACGGAGGATTTTTTTACTACCATTGATATGAAAATCGGAGCAAGCAAAGTAGACATTGCGATGATGATACTGAAGTATTCTATCACAAATCATCTATCACGCAATGCAATAGCCGCCCTATTCCAGCTGATTAATAACATATTTGTAGCTCCGATATTACCCAACACATCTTACATGGTCGACGAATTATTCAACTGTCAAAAGGGAATTACATTACATGCTATATGCACTGAATGCCATTCATATATGGGAGTTATTCAGCGTGATGTGCTTTCGATGACTTGTCCTATATGTGAAAGAAATGTAACTTTGAACAAAGGTAATTGTAAGGACTTTTTTGTTACGCTGGATCCATCGTGTGAAATCAAAAATTTGATAGAACGTCATGATGCATATTACAATCATATCGTGAACGATAGAATTTGTGAAAATGGAGTGTACAAAGACATATACGATGGGGAAATGTATAAAAACTTTGTATCAAGTTTAAATGAAGAAAATCGAAAACAGTACGCTACCGTTATTTTTAATTCCGATGGTTCTCCGGTATTTGAAAGCTCCACATTATCAATATGGCCTGTACAAATAATGATCAACGAGTTACCGATTAATATACGCATGAATAATCTCATACTTTGCGGGCTTTGGTTCGGAAAGAATAAACCAAACATGACTACTTTTCTACATCCTTTTGTCGATGAAATGAATAAACTTTCCACGGTAGGAATTCAGTGCAAAATTTTAGGTGAAGTTCGTAACGTAAATGTTCATAGCATATGTTGTTGTGTGGACTCTGCAGCAAGAGCACCCATTCAAGGTTTGCGCCAATTCAACGGGCGATTCGGGTGCAATTGGTGTTTGCATCCTGGAGAATGGTCACAAGAACACAAAACTATGAAGTATCCTGTACTCGATGAGATACCAGAAGAAAGAACGGAAGAAAAATCTTCTCAAGACATTGAAGTAGCTGTACGAACCAAAGAACCTGTTAATGGTTTTAAATCTGCATCTGTATTACTTACTCTAATATCCTTCAATATTATCTCTGGTTTTACAGTTGACTACATGCACAACATTCTGCTTGGTGTTGCAAGACAATTTGCCAATTATTGGATTGCTTTACGCAAAAAACCTTATACATTAAAACATGAACAAATATCTACAATTGACAAAATGTTAATTAACATAAAACCTCATAGTCAAGGAAGCCGTTTGTCACGCGTACTAAAAGATCGAAAATATTGGAAAGCCAGAGAGTGGGAAAACTGGATATTGTACTACAGCATTCCTCTTCTCGGTGAATTTTTACCCAAAAAATACCTTTTGCATTGGATTAAATTAGTAGAAGCATTGTACATTTTGTTGAAAGATAGTATAACGATAAATGAAATTGACCATGCTGACAAATTACTGTTCGAGTTCATTATTGACGCGGAAATATTGTATGGTAAAATGGCGATGACTTACAATGTGCATCAACTTAGTCATTTAGGAAAATGCGTACTCAATTGGGGGCCACTGTGGTCCCACAGCGGGTTCGCATTTGAAAATGGAAATGGAAAAATATTGCGAACCATTCATGCGGCAAAAGGAATTCATGCGCAAATTTGTAGGTATATAAGCTTAGAAAAATCCGTAGAATATATACAAGCTGATGACCATTACTTAAACCGTTCACAGCACTTTGACACATTTATAAAAAAAATGGAAATGCGTGTAACTAAAAAAACTTTGAAATTGTTCAACATTAGATATCTTGGCGCTCCACATGTAGTTGACACATCAATAATAGAAAATAGTCAATTGTCGGAAACTGAAACTATAGCATATAAGAGAATAATTAAAGAAAAATGCGTTTATTCTACAGCACGTAAAGTGAATAAAAGGTCGGATAATTCATTTGCGGTATTGATGAATGGAACATTCATTCAGTGTCAAGAATTTATTGTCGATACACAGAACAACAAAGAATTAACCGTTGCGAAAATTGTAGACACAAACAATGCTTTTAATGTGCACGAAAATTTAAAAAAAATTGTAGCAGTGAGTGATGACGTGATGGTTGTAGAATCAAGTGATATAAGCAAACCATGCATGGTCATAGAGGTTAAGAATGATAAATTTATTTGTGCCGTACCGAATTATTGTCACTATTAAAATTCTCCATCCGAACCGAATATCCGTTCCGTTTAAGAAACGTTTCGGACCCGTCTTAGGAATGGAACATGAAGGCGCCGTTCTTTAAACGTTTCCGAAATGTCTCTGGAACGAAACGGACATTCGGTTCCAATAGGGTTGGTTCACATTTTCTTCTCGTTCCGCGATGATATGTATATACTTGTAATTAATTAAAATTTAAAATGTACAATGTTTTCTATTTCATTTGAAACTGCTCTGGAAACGTTTTCATGACTTTAGAAACGATTTTTGCATGTATACTAAGTTGGTTGAATGCATTTTCAAAGTTTTACGACATTATAATGTGTTTGTAGAACACAGAACTGGTCTTTATACGCATATAGTGGCTGCATACATTTTTATATAATCAAAAATGTCAAAAAATACTCGGTTGGTATTGCAGGAAGGTTTCGGGGATCCTCTTCAATATTTCATTATTCCCTGTATATGTAACTTTAACAAATAAGTAAATAAATAACTTTTTTTCCTTCATCTTCTTCATCTCTTAATGAATACGGTATTATAAAATCCATTTTGCAAATAGTGAAATCTGGGGGGCTATTCTTGAAACTCTTAAGCCTAGCTTAAGGTGATTCGTCACTGGCCTGCGAAGTTCAAATCTTCAGATTCCCGCCAAAACCAGTTTTTCTTTAATTACGCGACTTTGAATTAATATTTTTTCATGAAAATGTATCTTTGCATTCTTTGTGGTGTTTTAAAGATATAAATCAAATTTGAAGTATATTCAATGTCTTTTGAATGCGTGGCGACTACGTTCGTTTTGTTGTGAGCATTTCACGTTTCAAAAATCGACAAAAAACGAACGTAGTCGCCACGCATTCAAAAATCAATGAATATACTTCAAATTTGATTCATATCTTTAAAACACCACAAAGAATGGAAAGATACATTTTCATGAAAAAATATTAATTCAAAGTCGCGTAATTAAAGAAAAACTGGTTTTGGCGGGAATCTGAAGATTTGAACTTCGCAGGCCAGTGACGAATCACCTTAAGAGATTTTCTCTTAAGCGTGACATGCGGCAACATTGTGAAACCAATGCATTAGCATAGGAGATACAATGTTGCCACATATCACGTTTAAGAGAAAATCTCTTAACCTAAGCTTAAGAGTTTCAAGAATAGCCCCCCTGGTTGAAGAAATTTATTGAATCTCATTGAAAATATTCACTCCTATTAAATGCGAAACAATGTTCTGATTGAATTCTATTTGTAGATACAAACATTGTTTAGGATTTAATGCTATTCAATTGGTTCAATGGATGTGTTCAATCAGGGAGACACCTTTGTGTTTACATTTTTAATGAAATATATGTATTTCTTGCTCTCATAATTCACTTTTTCGACACCTCTTTTAGTGCCGAACATATTCACGTAACAAAGTTCACATTTTCACATGGTGAACAGTTGCAGAATAAGCCAAATTAATCACTTATCACATTTTCATTTTTCACAGTGCATAGAATTGACTCCGTGCTAAGGTTGCTAGTACGGTTTCAAATGAAGATGAAAACGTTCTGGGAGCGCTCATCAAAATAATTTTGTTATGTTGTTGAGTCATTGATATTGGACATGCTTGAATAAAGAGCGCATCGTAAGTAGGCTTGTTCACGAACGCTATCTGATACACATATAGACCATAAGTAAAGAAATTATGAATAAATGTATGTATCATTAACGCAATATTTCATATATGTCCTAATACGAGCATATAAGAACCTATTTGTACCATAAATGCATTGTTACTGATGTCATTTGGCATTTATCTGCGAAAAAGCAATGATGTATGGAGCATATATTGGACCATGTATGAATTCAAAAAATAAATTAAATTTTTTTTAATTAAATATCAATTGTGTTTGATATTATTTCAAATATAATTACTGATTTGCGATACTTCACTAACTACAACTGTTTTACAATGCTTATATGTGTTCATTTCATTCATTATTATTTTTAATACTTATGTCACATATTCACTCTTATTTATCCTTCGTAAAAATAATTTGTACGACAATATACGAAAATCTACGAAAGCCGGGCATAATTACAACGATTTAGGCACAACTACAAAATAATACGCCAAAAAATACAGCAAAAATATGCCAATTGGGACATCCGTGACGTGCAAGTGCGTATTTTAGCGTAATAAATTGTAGAAACGAATCTACGTCTTTCTACGGAGAAGAACAAGAATCTACGAAATATTCAAACTTTTTATGGTAAAATACACATTTCTACTACAGCGATCTCTCAATTGGCATATTTTATTGTATATTTTGGCGTATTATTTTATAGCTGTGCGTAAATTGTTGTAATTATTGCCGACTTTCGTACATTTTCGTAGATTATCGTAGCAATTATTTTCATCAGGGTTACATACAATTATCGTTAAGAAGCCAGCTATTACGTCGTGATAAAATATAATTCCTTTTAATTTCCTTTACAATTTTATCTTATATCATTTATATCAATTGTTTGCAAAAGGTGAAATGAACTGCAGCTTAACATAATTTAAATTTCTATATGGGAATTAATGTGGACTATCTAAGTATTCAATATGTGTAAGTTTTCAACGATAGGAGGCAGTATACGTAATCCCAATTTTAAACCAAATTTCCCTTGTAAAAACCTATATGCGTCGTTTATTTATTCTTTTCCTTCAACTTTTTACATGCGAACCTATGCAGTTTTTCCTCCATTTATTTTCCAATTCGGGAGGGCTCCATGTGGATTACTCATTCATAAAAGTTTCGCAAACAAGTACCTAGGCGGCTTTCGCGATTTCAGCCTAAGTCGTATTCTATTTTTTATACGATTTACCATATGGGACGGTCCTCACGTGGATCACTCATTCATAAGACCCACGTGGATTCCTATGTGGTCTTCTGCACTGTTACGTAGATGTCCCATGTGCATTAATAAATTATATGTCCTACGTGGGTTTCAGCGGTTTCCCAAAATACCCAGGTGGTTTTCAGCATTTTAATACGATTCCCCATGTGGGAAGCATTTTGCATAGGAAGGTACTGCATGGGTTTCTCCTCAAAAGTCCCACGTGGGTTCCTACGTGGTTTTTCGCTATTTCATCTGGCGTGCCCATGTGGGACGAACCCATGTGGATTAATTAGCAGTGCCTCCCACATGGGTACCTAGATGGTTTTCAGCATTTTAATACGATTCCCCATGTGGGAAATATCTTTCATATGAAGGTCCTACATGGGTGTCTCCTCAAAAGTCCAACGTGGGTTCCTACGTGGTTTTTTGCGTTTTTACATAGATTTCCCATGTGGGAGGTTCCTACGTAGGTTAACAATACATAAGTTTCCCACGTAGATTCCCACATGGTTTTAGCATTTTTCTATTCAAAACGTAAATATACCCATGTGGGACATTACCATGTAGGAACATCCCATGTGGGAGTGTCCCATCCGAAATACCCACAGGGAAACCTATAGAAATGTATAGAAATGTATTCAAAATGTGAATTCAAAATATAGAAATGTATTCAAAATGTATACATTTCAATTCACTCTATAAATTTCTATCAATTGTGATAGTATAAATTTTATAATTTTCTATATCTTTTTCTACACTGTGTTTCCTATGACTAAAAGGAATTACAAAATGAATGATTTTCTATACATTTTTACAAGTTGTATAAGGTTTTATAATAATTTGTACATAGAAAAGCTATACGTTTCTACGTGTTAAAAGATCAATATATATTTCTATTAATCGCAACGATGGATATCTTATAATTTTCTATATTTTCATATATACTGTGTTTTGCCATAACTGAAAGCAATTAGCAAATGCATAGATTTTGCCCCAAATCTTTATACTTTTCTATATGAAAAAGCGGAACAAGAACGCGCATAGAAAAATATAACATCTATTTTCTATACTTTTCTGTGAGTTATTTTCAGCAGAAAAGAAAAAATGTACAGAACTTATTACAGTAAAATCCAGTGCGAGAAGAAAAAATAAGCGGCCACATACATACATTCAGGGGGTTGGATCCACCATGCAATAGGAGATCCAACCAATTATCCAATTAAATATTTACTATATAAATGAACTAAAATATGAGTTATTGGCGGACTATGTAATACCAATGAAATGTTACAATTCAGTTTTTTTTAATATGCACCATAAACGGAACAAACTTAAATTACTTGTCATCGAACATTATTAATACGAATATTCCATAAAATATATACATGTTTTTCCATTTAAATTATTCTACGTAAAGTACCTTCATGTAGATATGGCGTAAGTATATAATAAAAATGTAGCTCATGCCTATCCTAAAATAAGGTTGGATGATTTTCCATTTTGGAGTTTCCCACGTGGATCGCTGACTTGTTAGTCACGCGTGGATTGCGATGTAATTTCCTGCGCTTTCACCTCTATGTCCCATGTGGATTACTCAATTAAACGCTTTAAGTGGGCACCTAACTGGGTTAAACCGTTTGAACATGATCCCCATGTGGGATCCCCATGGGTACCCTGACGGTTTTTCCACATTTTAATACGATTCCCCATGTGGGAAGCATTTTGCATAGGAAGGTACTGCATGGGTTTCTCCTCAAAAGTCCCACGTGGGTTCCTACGTGGTTTTTCGCTATTTCATCTGGCGTGCCCATGTGGG